>LR750007.1:351890-377455 GCA_902729485.2 Mus minutoides
CAATGTCTGGGATCCTATTCACCATCTTCTGGGCTCCCTCAAGGTCTTGGGTCACTTCTCCAGCCATGCCCTTTGTAGCACACATGTTGTCCTCTAGGCTCCAGATGCCTGTACTCCATTGCTGCTGTTGTTCTTGGTGGTCATCTCATGGTACTGGCATCTCCAAAATGCTTCTGTAACTAGGCTTCAACACTAGCCTCTCATAGGCTCTCTTCATAGTGCCGAGCCTCATGACCTTTGCATGACCCCTTCAGTCCTAGGCCATCTATTGCAACTGAGGCTGCACCTTCACCAATTGCCTTCCATGGCCTCTCACAGTGCTTCTGTGGCCTCAGCTGCTCTGCATGACTCCTTCATGCCTCTAAAACCAGTACCACCTAGGTAAGTCTTACACATTACCAAGTCCAGTCACAGCACAAGGTACAACCATGGCTATCTCTGGAACACAGCCTCCTTGTGCTTTCAGAAAAAATTTCCCAGAAGATGTCACCTCAATGATGCTGGTCTCTTCTTAATCACTGCTAATTTCTTAGCTCCAGCTAACCAGCATCAATGGTCCCAGTAATGCCAAGTTTTTGCTTTAGTAGTTCTGGTATCTTGTTAATCACAACTGATTCTTCAGCCCCAGCTAACCAGAACCACAGAATCTTCACAAAGTAACAATGGTCCTGAAAAGAGTCTTTAATTTTCCCTCTGAAATTTCACAAGACAGGCCTCCATCTTCTATACTGTTTCCAAGCTCCTACACAACATCCCACAGAGCTCTTAACACAGAATGGATCTTCTGGCTCAAAGTTCCAAAGTCCTTCCACAGTCCTCCCCAAAACATGGTCAGGTTGTCACAGGAATACCCTACTCTGCTGGTACCAATTTGTCTTAGTCAGGGTTTCTATTCCTGCACAAACATCATGACCAAGAGGCAAGTTGGGGAGGAAAGGATTTATTCGGCTTACACTTCCATAGAGCTGTTCATCACCAAGGAAGTCAGGACTGGAACTCAAGCAGGTCAGGAAGCAGGAGCTGATGCAGAGGCCATGGAGGGAAGTTCTTTACTGGCTTGCTTCCCCTGGCTTGCTCAGCCTGCTCTCTTATAGAACCCAAGACTGCCAGCCCAGATATGGTCCCACCCACAAAGGGGCCCTTGATCACTAATTGAGAAAATGCCTCACAGCTAGATCTCATGGAGGCATTTCCCCAACTGAAGCTCCTTTCTCTGTGATAACCCAGCTGTGTCAAGTTGACACAAAAACTAGCCAGTACACATATCTCTCCTGACCTTATAGTAGCCTGCAATGTCTAAGCACTTCTCTCAGTAGTCTATGATTGTACAGATAATCTTATATTCTAACTAACATATGATGGAAAGTGAAAGTGAAATGCATGTCAACTCATCCTGTTTCATATGAACTAACTGATGAATGCCTAACTAGAAAAAAAAAAATGACTTTGTTTCTTTGTTAAAACACAAGTAAGGCACTCTATTAAGTAGACTCATTGAAAGAAATCCGTCCAGTAGGCATCAGTATCTCAACTAATAGCCTTTTTACTGGTGTTTATTATTAATAAAAATCTGTAAATTAATAGAATACTAGCAATAAGTCAAATGAACATAGTGAAAACAAATTGCTCACAAGGCAAACTTCATTTTATTACAGCTCTTTGAGATCTATTCACTAAATGAAATACGAAAAAATAATTGAGGATTAATTGAAATAATATTTGATGATATATTGGGAGTTGCCTCATAAATTTTCAATTAGTATAGAATTGTCAGTACTGAATATCAAATAATCATTTTTTTAATCATATGCCACAGATAGGACCATTTTAGTATCATTAGTTCATTAGGTTTATAACAATCTTATAATCTAAGCCTCATTTGTATTTACATTTTATAGATAAAGACAATAAAGATGAAAGAGTTCAGGTTACTTACTCAGAGGTTCTAGAGAATTTGGTGACAGTTATTGTACAGTCACGGTTCATTTTAGAATCATGTATTTAATCATTAACCTGTATCTCAAGGACACTTCTATATCCAATATTAGCCAAGACTGTGTGTGTTATGGCTACTCTTGATTGTAACCTTTGTTATGTTCTAAATTAACTTAATCCTATCAGCTGGATAGACTTATGGGGGACTTTTTTTCTTAGTTAAAGCTATTACAGTAGAAAGTCCTTTTAAAACAGGACTCGTGAGGTAGAAAAATCCATCATTAATCTGGACCACAACACTGGTGGCAGCCTATATGGTCACGGAAGGAAGATGCCCTCTTTTTTTGTCTGCCTGCCCTCACTATGACTGGAAAATCCACCCCTTCACTGGTAATAGAACCTACTTCTTAGGATTCTGATGTATACTCTTAAGCACCTGAGACTACTGGTCTCAACTGAAAAACTACGAGATTCTTAGACCTTTCATTGGTAGGCAGCCATTGTTGGACTAACTGCAGATTGTAAGCCACATGAATAAGTCCTGTGTATGTGTGTTCGTGTGTGAATATATATCCTGTTTCATCTGACACAGGTTCATATGAACATATTGATGAATGCCTAGCTAGAAGAAAATTACTTTGTTTCTAGGTCAAAACACAATTGAGACACTCTATTGACTAGGCTTATTGAGTGAAATAGGTCCACCAGGCATCAGTTGCTCAACTAGTGGCCTTTTGACATGGTGTTTATTATTGATGAAATCTATAAATTAACAGTATACTAGCAATAATTCAAATGAACATTATGGAAAAAAATTGCTCACTTAGCAATATATAAAATATATAATATATAATGAATATATATTGCAAAGTAAGCAGTTTTTCTACTATGTTCATGTTGATTTGACTTACTGCTACTTTATATATATATATATATATATATATATATATATATATATATATATTCTTTCTATCTATTCTTCTCTATTAAAGAACTGTGGCTAATACCAATGTTATTAGCTGCAATCCTCTGTAGACTCAAAAGCCAATCTAATGCTTCACATATACTATAGTTCAGGATAATTATCAAAATTATGGAACAGGTAAATGGGGGTAGAAAAGAGTGATTAGACAAACAAGCCCAAGATTGAGCAGGACAATTCTTGTGGCTCTCTCTTTTTCTTTTTTCTGATTTTTTATTGGAATTTTCTTTATTTACCTTTCAAATATTATCCCCTTTTCTGGTTTCCCCTTCAAAAACCCCCTCCCCCTGCCCCTCCCCCTGCTTCTATGAGGGGGTTCCTCCACCCACCCACTCCTGCCTACTCACCCTGGCATTCCCCTATGCTGGGGCATTGAGCCTTCCTAGGACCAAGGGCCTCTCCTCCCATTGATGCCTGACAAGGCCATCCTCTGCTATATGTGCAGCTGGAGCCATGAGTCCCTCCATGTGTACTCTTTGGTTGGTGGTTTAGCCCCGGGAGCCTTGGGGGACCTGGTTGGTTGATCCTGTTGTTCTTCCTATGAGTTGCACAGGAAACCTTCACTCCTTTTTCTAACTGCACCAATGGAGACCCTGTGCTCAGTCCAATGGTTGGCTGGGAGCTTGTCAGGCTCTGGCAGAGTCTCTCATGAGACATTCATATCAAACTCTTGTCAGCAAGCACTTCTTGGAATCCAAAATAGTGTCTGGGTTTGGTGACTGTATATGGGATGGATCCCCAGGTGGGGTAGTCTCTGGGTGGCCTTTCCTTCAGAGTCTGCTCCATACTTTGTGCCCTTTTCTAGAATGCATATCTCAAGGTGAACTCTAAAGGCTTGGATAGTTACAAAAGCCTCATTGAGTGACACCCACAGGACTCTCTTCTGACCTAGCTTTTTTGGCCGCCTGCATCCTGTCTTAGTAGGTATTCTGTGATCTTGCATCTGCACATTCCTAGGGTCTACACTGTTTTTAGTACTATTGCCTATATTCAGCTATATTATCACACCTCACGTAACCCTTCCACATGCTTCAGGGCTTCCCAAATTTAACTTTGAAATATGGTGAAAACATCCCTGAATCTGTAGCTTCTGCATTTTGTGTCCCTGGCAAATTAGTACCATACATATAACTCCAAAGTCTGCTATCTTCTCATGCAGTAATGTGCAGACCTTGGAGCATAAATACAGGAAGCTCTAGATCCCTGCATCATGGTATGAACAGAAACTTGCTTAGACTTCTCCTCTAAGATAATCACATCAGGGCTGCCTCCTTAGGAAAAGACTTTTAAAATGAGTTTATACTCTCAAAGTCTAAAGTTATTGGTGGTGGCCTTGGACAATTCCTGAAAGGTCCTCCAAACAACTTTTCTAGATTCCTTAATTGTAATATCATTACTGAGCACAGCTATCTAAGTTTTCCTACTCTTTATTTTTTGGGAGTGTTCAGTGATGGTAGTTTTCTAACTATAACTGTGGCCAACAGTATTCAGAAATATTAAAACTAAGTTGGAATGGTGGTATATACTGAATTGTCTACCTTCCTATTATTGTGCATATCACCATTAAAGTTGCAGGTGTGAACAAAATTTACAATTTTGTACAATAGAGTAACATGCATAGTTTCTGATCCATTCTTAATAGTCCTAATTTTTTTAGCTAACTTTTTATTAGATAATTTCTTTATTTATATTTCAAATCTTATCCCCTTTCCTAATTTCCCCTCTGAAAATCCCCTATCCTTTCCCCCCCTCCCTGAGCTCCCCAATCCATCCATTCCCATTCCCAGTCCGGGCATTCCCCTATACTGTGGCATAGAACCTAGGACCAAGGGCCTCTCCTCCCATTGATGACTGACTAGGCCATTCTCTGCTACTTATACTGCTAGAACCACAAGTTCCACCATGTGTTTTCTTTGATTGGTAGTTTAGTTCCAAGGAGCTCTGGGGGTACTGGTTAGTTCATATTGATGTTCCTCCTATGGGGTTTCAGACCCTTTCAGCTCCTTGGGTCTTTTTTTCTCTAGCTCCTTCATTTGGGACCTTGTCCTCTGTCCAATGGATGACTGTGAGCATCCACTTCTGTATTTGCTAGGCACTGGTGGAGGCCCTCAGGAGACAGCTATAACAGACTCCTGTCAACAGACTCTTGTTGGCATCTGCCTATGTCTGGGTTTGGTGGATGTTTATGGGGTGGATCCCCAAGTGGGGCAGTCTCTGGGTGATCGTTCTTTCAGTCTCTGCTCCATACTTTGTCTCTGTAACTCCTTCCATGGGTATTTTGTTCCCCCTTCTAAGAAGGAGTCTGTGTTTCTGGGCTAATATCCACTTATCATTGTGTGCATATCATGTCTGTTCTTTTGTGATTGAGTTACCTCAATCAAGATGATAACCTCCAGATTCATCCATTTGTCAAAGAATTTCATAAATTCATTGTTTTTAATAGCCGAGTAGTATGCCATTGTATAAATGTACATTTTTTTTTTATCCATTCCTCTGTTGAGGGACATCTGGGTTCTTTTCAGATTCTGGCTATTAGGAATAAGCCTGCTCTGAACAGAGTGGAGCATGTGTCCTTATTACATGTTGGAGCATCTTCTGGGTATATGCCCTGGAATGGTATTGCTGGATCCTTAGGTAGTACCATGTCCAATTTCTGAAGAACTGCCAAATTGATTTTCAGAGTGGATGTACTAGCTTGCATTCTCACCAGCAATGGAGGAGTGTTCCTCTTTCTCCACATCCTCACCAGCATCTGCTGTCATCTGAGTTTTTTATCTTAGCCATTCTGAGTCTTGTGAGGTAGAATCTCAGGGTTGGTTTGATTTGCATTCCCCTGGTGAGTAAGGATGTTGAACATTTTTTCAAGTGCTTCTCAGCCATTCAGTATTCCTCACTTGAGAATTCTTTGTTTAGTTCTGTATCCCATTTTTAATAGGGTTATTTGGTTTTCTGAATCCAATTCCTTGAGTTCTTTATATATATTGGATATTAGCCCCCTATCAGATTTAGGATTGGTAAAGATCTTTTCCCAATCTGTTGGTTGCCTTTTGGTCTTGTTGACAGTGCCCTTTGCCTTACAGAAGCTTTGCAATTTTATGAGGTTCCATTGTCGATTCTTGATCTTACAGTACAAGCCATTGGTGTTCTGTTCAGAAATATTTGCCCTGTGCCCACATATTTGAGGGTCTTCCCACTTTCTCCTCTATATGTTCCAGTGTCTGGTTTTATGTGGAGTTTTCTGATCCATTTAGATTTGAGGTCTGTACAAGGAGATAAGAATGCATCCATTTGCATTCTTCTACATGCTAACCACCAGTTGAGTCACCACCATTTGTTGAAGATGCTGTCTTCTTTCCACTGCATGGTTTTCGCTCCTTTGTCAAAGATCAAGTGACCATAGGTGTGTGGGTTCATTTCTGGGTTTTCAATTCTGTTCCATTGATCTACCTGTCTGTCACTGTACCAGTATCATGCTGTTTTTATCACAATATTTCTGTAGTAGAAGTTGAGGTTGGAGATGGTGATTCCACCAAAAGTTCTTTAACTGTTGAGAAGAGTTTTTGCTATACCAGGATTTTTGATTTTCCAGATGAATTTGCAAATTGTCCTTTCTAACTCTGTGGAGAATTGAGTTGGAATTTTGATGGGGATTGCATTGAATCTGTAGATGTCTTTCAGCAAGTTAGCCACTTTGACTATATTAATCCTGCCAATCCATGAGCATGGGAGGTATTTTCATCTTCTGAGATCTTCTTCAATTTCTTTCTTCAGAGACTTGAAGTTCTTATCATACAGATCTTTCACTTCTTCAGTTAGAATCACACCAAGATATTTTATATTATTTGTGACTATTTTGTTTCCCTAATTTCTTTCTCAGCCTGTTTATCCTTTGTGTAGAGAAAGGCCACTGATTTGTTTGAGTTAATTTTATATCCAGCTACTTCACTAAAGTTGTTTACCAGGTTTAGGAGTTCTCTGGTGGAGTTTTTTTGGGTCCCTTATATATACTATCACATCATCTGCAAATAGTGATAATTTCACTTTTTTCTTTCCAATTTGTATCCCCTTGATCTCCTTTTTCTTTCTTTTTTTTATTTTTTCTAATTGTTCTGTCTAGGACTTCCAATATTTAATAGGTAGGGAGAGAGTGAACAGCTTTGTCTAGTCCCTAATTTCAGTGGGATTGCTTCCAGTCTCTCACCATTTAGTTTGATGTTGGCTATTGGTTTGCTGTATATTGCTTTTATTATGTTTAGGTATGGGCCTTGAGTTCCTGATTTTTTTCAAGACTTTTATCATGAACTGGCATTGGACTTTGTAAAATGCTTTCTCAGCATCTAATGAGATGATCATGTTGTTTTTTTATCTTTAAATTTGTTTATATAATGAATTACGTTGATGGATTTCCATATATTGAACCATCCTTGCATCTTTGGGATGAAGCCAACTTGATCATTAAGGATGATCATTTTGATGTGTGCTTGGATTCAGTTTGAGAAATTTTTATTGAGTTTTTTGCATTGATATTCATAAGGGAAATTGGTCTGAAGTTCTCTTTCTTTGTTGGGTCTTTGTGTGGTTTAGTTATCAGAGTTATTGTGGCTTCATAGAATGAATTGAGTAGAATATTTTTGTTTTTATTTTCTTGAATAGTTAGAGGAGTATGAGAATTAGGTCCTCTTTGAAGGTCTGATAGAACTCTGCAATAAATCCATCTGGTCCTTTTTTTTTTTTTTTTTTTTTTTTTTTTTTTTTTTTTTTTTTTTTTTTTTTTTTGGTTGGAAGACTATTAATGATTGTTTCTGTTTCTTTAGGGGGATATGGGACCATTTAGATCATTAGTCTGATCCTGATTTAATTTTGGTACCTGGTATCTGTATAGAAATTTGTCCATTTCATCCAGGTTTTCCAGTTTTGCTGAGTATAGGGTTTTGTAGTAGGATTTGATGATTTTTTTTTAATTTCCTCAGATTCTGTTTTTATATCTTCCTTTTCATTTCTGATTTTGTTAATTAGGATACTGTCCCTCTTCCCTCTAGTTAGTCTGGATAAGGGTTTATCTATCTTGTTAATTTTCTCAAAGAATCATCTCCTTCTTTGATAGATTCTCAAATTCATATCTCTGTGTTCTCCATACTTTCTGCAGAGCTCTTCTGAAGGCTTGGGACTTACTTTGGTAAAAAGAATCACAGCAATGATCCCAGTCCTCAGCGACAATTTTATGTGTTTTTTCTTTGAGACAAATTGCTATAAATTGTTTCGAGGCTCAGAATCTTAGCCTATGATTGGCCTGCTCCTTTGCCTTAGGCCCTTGGAAAGATGTAATTAGCATAATTGAAATGTGTGTTGATGCTAAAGCAAGATGTACACTAGCAATGGCTAGCAAGGACAGAGCAAGAAGGAACAGATAATGTCAAAATACGCACTTGAAAGCATGTACCCATATTACCTCCTAGTTAATACACCTCTTAAAAACACTGTCAAATAACGAACAGATCAGTAAATTAATTGACAAGTTAGGTCCAAGTCCTATATGTCCAAACACTTCAAGAATAGATGCATCATATGGACTACACCTTCACTCAGTGTTGTTAGAAGAGATGCATCATGGGGACTACACCTTCACTCAGTGTTGTTAGAAGAGATGCATCATGGGGACTACACCTTTACTCAGTGTTGTTAGAAGAAACTCCCTAATCAAAGAATCATAAAAATGAGTAAATATATGTTAACTGAAATGTCGAGTAAAAAATGAATGTAAAGAAAAAATTAAAATTTCAAAACTCAAACAGGTACTTACAATAAAAATTTTAACATTTGTGAATTATTTTCTTTCTGAAAACATGAGTCTATTACTCTACTAAAGCTTTTGGGATTGATAACAAAAATTGTTCTTTATTAAATGGTTTCTGGTAATATCAAAACCTCAGAGAGACACGGGTAAGTCATCTTGAGAGAGACTACTACTTTTATAGATCCACACGACACTTTCAAAAACCGATAATAGACGTGTATTTAGTGTCAGGTTCAATCTCGACTTAAAAATAAACAAACAAATAAATAAATAAATAAATAAATATTATGCTGTTCTAATTAACTTGTACTTGACAGGATTTGAATATAGCTGATAGGCATTGACTATCAGAGCTAGAGATCTGTGAATTACCAAGAGATGTCTACTCATCCCAAATAATTTCTTGGTCCATTTCTCAGGTGTAAATGTAGCCATACTTTGGAACACCATGAGTTATACTGGTCCACCCCAAAGACTGGAGCATTTTTATAAGCACAAATACTTAACATGTCTATAGCCTTTTAGAAAACCATTTGTCCAGATTTATTTAATGTTTACTTTGTTGCTCTAGAAAGTTTCAATTTGTAAAGGCTATAGAATGCTTCTTGCATCAAGAAAGCATCCTGCCCTACTGGTAGAAGCAAGAGTGCAGATCGCAGTGGATACCATGTAAAGCCTACTGATGATGCCGGGGACTATGAACTGCTGTGAGTGTGTGCTGGGTTTGAACCTGATATGGAATGGAGATCAAATAAAACCAGCTCTATACAACTATGACTGTTAGCACTGAGTGTACACACACAAATCAAACACCTAAATGGTGCATTATAAGATAAAATAACAGTGGCAAAAGCTATTCATTAAAGCAGCACTTAAAGCCACATATGACTAAGTTGGTAAAAAGCATAAACAAAGTCAAAATATTATGACTAAGAAAAGCAATGTTTAAACGTTACTTTAAAAGAGCCTTTCTCTGGAATAATTCACTTGAAAAACATGAGACTCTCTCATAGTAATGAAAGCCATGCTGATAGGGAAGAAAAAAGTCCCACTGTTTGGTTTTGTGATAGATTCCCCAAAGCAGCATGCTGAGTTCCTGGGAGGAAATGACTGGCTCAATGAATTCCAGGGAGTTCTTTCCTTCCGCCCAGAACATGTCCTCTCTCCTGACAACACCTGCAGACGCAGGTGCAGACAGGTTATAAAAGGCAACTTGATCAGTTACCCGCCAGATCAAAGTACTGTGTGGACTGAAAAAAAATAAAAAATGTCTGTAAAACAGGAGACTTAACTGAAGGTGGCCTTTGGGGACAGTAACCACAGATGTGCTGAAAATTCATGAACATTTCACTCTAAATGTTTGCTAGTTCATCTGTTCCAGAAGGAATTGTGCAGGGCCAGCCAGCGACCATGCCACAGCTCTTGCTACTTAAAATAACTGGCCAAGATGAGAAGTCACAGGAAAATGAGATGTGTGGACTTATGTTCAGCTTATGACTCCATGTGAGTATACAGGCACCCTATAAATTGATAAATTTTAAAAAAGAGTATTTTATATATGCCACCTTTCTCCATGCCTTCCATATTCGTACACAATTATGGAGTGGTGAAATTGCGTTTGGTGGTCCACTGACTGTATTCTTTTATCCCTTAATCTATTTGATGGACTATAACTTTCACAGCTCCTGAAACGAGAAATTGCTAATATTTGTTTGGGGCACAGACTAAAATGTTCTTACAGCTTCTCTAAAGATTTACACAAATTAGATTGTTCTTTATATCTAGGGTGGCTTACAGGCATACAAACAAGCCATAGTGGAAGTCCTCAAGAGTTTCCTTTCTCTCTCACCTCTTCTCCACCAATACACATAAAACATAAACAGGAAATATGTACAATTAACAGTGTTATCAAAGGTGGCTGTACACTATCCAGAACTTACTGCATTACATACTAATGTATAGACTCTGAACTACAGAAGGTCTGCAAAAATTTCCAAATATTTTCTTAACATTGAAAACAACGGATTCAAAGAAACTGTTGCTTTCTTAAAACGAAAACTATATAATCAACCACAGGGACCTTTGAACATCATACAGGCTTCAACAATTATAATGCAATTCTACCACACTGCTAATATAGTAAACAAAATAATACTATACAAAAAATTTAAATAATGAGGCAGGCGGATTTCTGAGTTCAAGGCCAGCCTGGTCTACAAAGTGAGTTCCAGGACAGCCAGGGCTATACAGAGAAACCCTGTCTCAAAAAACAAAAACAAAACAACAAAAAAAAAATTTAAATAAAATATTAACCCAACTGGAGAAAAAAATCCTGAATTTTTAGAATTCAGGCACTAGTTCCCCTATGGGATGTACTCCATAACAGTTCCCCTATGGTGTGTACTCCATAACAGTTTCCCTATGGGATGTACTCCATAACAGTTCCCCTATGGGATGTACTCCATAACAGTTCCCCTATGGGATGTACTCCATAACTGCCATTTCACCTTGACAATTTCCTATCCGTGTTGACAATAATTTTCAGAAGTGAGAAAATACATGATATTAAAAGTACACCTAAAATTAACAAAGAAATCAAGGAAAGAAACAAAACCCTAAGTTGACATATCAGTCATTTCTGTACCTAAGTTCACTGGTCTAACTATCACAAGCTATTACTGGTTTTGCATAAAAAAATCCTTTGATTATAGCTTTGAATTATTTTCATTTGTAACCCCTTGATTTTCTAGTTAATAGGCAGAATATGAATTGGAAAGGAAAGGGTTAAATACTATTAGGAAATCACTTAATGCTGTTAACATTAACACATGCTGTAAAAACTAATAATTTTAAATGATTGAATATTCTTTTGTTTGAATCCAAAGTCAATCCAGACCCAATGCTCAGAGCAAGAAGAATTTACTTCAGGGTTTTATGGGAACATTTTTTTTTTCTCTTTATTAGATATTTTCTTCATTTACATTTCACATGTTATCCAGAAATTTTCCCTTACCCTCCCGCGTCCCCGCCCTGCTCCCCTACCCACCCCCTCCCACGTAATGGCCCTGGCATTCCCCTGTTCTGGGGCATATAGAGTCTGTATGACCAAAGGGCCTCTCCTCCCAATGATGGCCAACTAGGNTTGTTTTTAACAAGAAATAATTTACCAAAGACCATTATAGTTTTGGAGTCTCTCTGTGCCCATTCAGTAGAACTCTCTCTGATGATGAAAATATCTAGGTGTGCTGTGAAAGTTTTTGGCTATTATCTGCACATAAATCACAGTCCAAGTTAGAGCTGAATTTTTATTTGTTTGTTTATTTATTTATTTATTTATTTATGCTGTTCTAATTAACTTGTACTTGACAGGATTTGAATATAGCTGATAGGCATTGACTATCAGAGCTAGAGATCTGTGAATTACCAAGAGATGTCTACTCATCCCAAATAATTTCTTGGTCCATTTCTCAGGTGTAAATGTAGCCATACTTTGGAACACCATGAGTTATACTGGTCCACCCCAAAGACTGGAGGATTTTTATAAGCACAAATACTTAACATGTCTATAGCCTTTTAGAAAACCATTTGTCCAGATTTATTTAATGTTTACTTTGTTGCTCTAGAAAGTTTCAATTTGTAAAGGCTATAGAATGCTTCTTGCATCAAGAAAGCATCCTGCCCTACTGGTAGAAGCAAGAGTGCAGATCGCAGTGGATACCATGTAAAGTCTACTGATGATGCCGGGGACTATGAACTGCTGTGAGTGTGTGCTGGGTTTGAACCTGATATGGAATGGAGATCAAATAAAACCAGCTCTATACAACTATGACTGTTAGTACTGAGTGTACACACACAAATCAAACACCTAAATGGTGCATTTTAAGATAAAATAACAGTGGCAAAAGCTATTCATTAAAGCAGCACTTAAAGCCACATATGACTAAGTTGGTAAAAAGCATAAACAAAGTCAAAATATTATGACTAAGAAAAGCAATGTTTAAACGTTACTTTAAAAGAGCCTTTCTCTGGAATAATTCACTTGAAAAACATGAGACTCTCTCATAGTAATGAAAGCCATGCTGATAGGGAAGAAAAAAGTCCCACTGTTTGGTTTTGTGATAGATTCCCCAAAGCAGCATGCTGAGTTCCTGGGAGGAAATGACTGGCTCAATGAATTCCAGGGAGTTCTTTCCTTCCGCCCAGAACATGTCCTCTCTCCTGACAACACCTGCAGACGCAGGTGCAGACAGGTTATAAAAGGCAACTTGATCAGTTACCCGCCAGATCAAAGTACTGTGTGGACTGAAAAAAAAATAAAAAATGTCTGTAAAACAGGAGACTTAACTGAAGGTGGCCTTTGGGGACAGTAACCACAGATGTGCTGAAAATTCATGAACATTTCACTCTAAATGTTTGCTAGTTCATCTGTTCCAGAAGGAATTGTGCAGGGCCAGCCAGCGACCATGCCACAGCTCTTGCTACTTAAAATAACTGGCCAAGATGAGAAGTCACAGGAAAATGAGATGTGTGGACTTATGTTCAGCTTATGACTCCATGTGAGTATACAGGCACCCTATAAATTGATAAATTTTAAAAAAGAGTATTTTATATATGCCACCTTTCTCCATGCCTTCCATATTCGTACACAATTATGGAGTGGTGAAATTGCGTTTGGTGGTCCACTGACTGTATTCTTTTATCCCTTAATCTATTTGATGGACTATAACTTTCACAGCTCCTGAAACAAAATTGCTAATATTTGTTTGGGGCACAGACTAAAATGTTCTTACAGCTTCTCTAAAGATTTACACAATTTAGATTGTTCTTTATATCTAGGGTGGCGTACAGGCATACAAACAAGCCATAGTGGAAGTCCTCAAGAGTTTCCTTTCTCTCTCACATCTTCTCCACCAATACACATAAAACATAAACAGGAAATATGTACAATTAACAGTGTTATCAAAGGTGGCTGTACACTATCCAGAACTTACTGCATTACATACTAATGTATAGACTCTGAACTACAGAAGGTCTGCAAAAATTTCCAAATATTTTCTTAACATTGAAAACAACGGATTCAAAGAAACTGTTGCTTTCTTAAAACGAAAACTATATAATCAACCACAGGGACCTTTGAAAATCATACAGGCTTCAACAATTATAATGCAATTCTACCACACTGCTAATATAGTAAACAAAATAATACTATACAAAAAATTTAAATAATGAGGCAGGCGGATTTCTGAGTTCAAGGCCATCCTGGTCTACAAAGTGAGTTCCAGGACAGTCAGGGCTATACAGAGAAACCCTGTCTCAAAAAACCAAAAAAAAAAAAACAAAAACAAAAAAAAAAAAATATTAACCCAACTGGAGAAAAAAATCCTGAATTTTTAGAATTCAGGCACTAGTTCCCCTATGGGATGTACTCCATAACAGTTCCCCTATGGTGTGTACTCCATAACAGTTTCCCTATGGGATGTACTCCATAACAGTTCCCCTATGGGATGTACTCCATAACAGTTCCCCTATGGGATGTACTCCATAACTGCCATTTCACCTTGACAATTTCCTATCCGTGTTGACAATAATTTTCAGAAGTGAGAAAATACATGATATTAAAAGTACACCTAAAATTAACAAAGAAATCAAGGAAAGAAACAAAACCCTAAGTTGACATATCAGTCATTTCTGTACCTAAGTTCACTGGTCTAACTATCACAAGCTATTACTGGTTTTGCATAAAAAATCCTTTGATTATAGCTTTGAATTATTTTCATTTGTAACCCCTTGATTTTCTAGTTAATAGGCAGAATATGAATTGGAAAGGAAAGGGTTAAATACTATTAGGAAATCACTTAATGCTGTTAACATTAACACATGCTGTAAAAACTAATGATTTTAAATGATTGAATATTCTTTTGTTTGAATCCAAAGTCAATCCAGACCCAATGCTCAGAGCAAGAAGAATTTACTTCAGGGTTTTATGGGAACATTTTTTTTTTTTACAAGATTTACTTAAATAAATATGTAGCCAAGAGCTATTTTTCTATACTTGCTTGGTGGAAATAATAAAAAAAAATTTTAAGGAGTGCTTTTAAAAAGCATTTCAAACTAATACTTTTTTTTAAAGACTGACATCTCTCACACAAAGAAATACCAATTAAAAGGTAAGTCAAGATTTTGTTTAGCCACTTTCCAGGATTTAAGTTATAATATTTATTTGGTTCTCTGTTTAGTTTTTATCCTGTTTGTAATGGTAGTTCTCTCGCAGCTTGATAAACTGCACGTAGAAGTATGGTTTTGTTGATTGTTCAAGTCTCTGAAACTTTGTTAAAGAATCTTTCTTTGGCATGTGGACAGGAGGAAAGCAGACACATGTGGCACATTTAGCATTTTATGATGTCATTATTTATACATTTAATGGTGTTTCCTAGACATTAAAGTTACTTTACATAGGAATATAAAAAAAGATTTGTTTATCTTAGAGGAAACTTTACTTCCTGATTTGAAGAATTTCTACATTCTACAAATCAGAAAGACGTGCAGGTCTTAAGGTAAACACCACTTAAATCAGCAAACAGGCCTGAAGCTAAGCTACAGAGACACAGCCTTAAATACAACACCAAACTTTGTTTTCTGAGTAACCATTTCATCGATTAGACATGGTGCCTTGCTAATTTTTTTAAAGATAACACTTCAGAGTTGATTTTTAAAGCATAATGATTGATAATATCAGATTTCACATGTCAGAGTCTGGAGTATGAGCCCTGTAAGAACTATGCTATCAATTGTCTATTACTACTGTGTCTAAGCCTTCAGTAGTTTTAGCTGTAAAAACAAAATGAGAACAATTCAATGAAATGGAACTCTTCATACAAACAATGTTAACCTGAGTCAGGTTTGAAAGAAAATAGTTCCTATTTGAAAATAATAACAGAAGTGGTTTGAAATTCTGAATATAGCTGAAATTTCTTAGTATAATTCTTAATAAAAACACTCTCATTATGTTAATATCTCAAATGAAAATAGTAGAAAATATGAATACAAATGATTTAGTGGAATACAAAATCATGTATAATCCAACTATGATGAAATTAATAAAGTTTTGATGGCTATGATTGTATTATGGGTATGTATGAAATTGGAGGAATCTGTTGTCAAATCTACACAGGGCATTTATTTTTTGAACCATATGTATATAATCACTGTTCTTTTTCCTCTGAAGCTTACACTGGGACTCCCTCGGGAGCAAATGACAAAATAAGAACCAGAAGCCTCATTGGCAATACAAAGTGGGTGAATTGCTCTAAGTGTCCTTTGAGATGATTCAGTTGCAATTAAAATTCAAAAGAGACTCAGTTCCATGTATTTTAGGTTCTCAGTGCTGTGCAGGATAAACTAAATTAGAAGGAGAAGGAACCTCTAGACACTTTGATTAATATGTACACTGTGAAATTGGCTGTGTGTCCTAATTTATTGTTGGAAATATTCTATGACTTGATGACATTGGTCATTTTTGTTTCTATTATCACTGGCTCACCCAGCTTGTTTTAAAATATCCAGCAATGGTAGCTCAGTGTTTGATCACAAGAGATTACACAGGCTCAGTGTGTGTTTCAAGGTTTTGAATGATGATAAATCAATATTTTCATTTTTATAACTATAAAAAGCTGTTATTAACCCACTTGCTATATACAGTGGAACAGATTTTATACTGGCTGGGCTTTGTGTCATTTTGACATAAGCTAGAGTCAGCACACGGGAAGAAGCTTCAGTGGAGGAAATGTCTCCATGAGATCCAGCTATAAGGCATTTTCTTAATTAATGATCAATGGGGCAGGATCCAGCCCATTGTGGGGGTGCCACCCCTGGTCTTGTACTCCTAAGTTCTATAAGAAGGAATTAGCAAGCCAAGACAAGTGAGCCAGTTAATAGCATCCCTCCATGGCCTCTGAATCAGCTCCTGCCTCCGGGTTCCTACCCTGTTTGAGTTTCAGTCTTGGTTTCATTCAATGATGTACATAAATGTGGATGTGTAAGCTGAATAAATCCTTTCCTCGACAACTTGCTTTTTGATCATGTAGTTTCATCACAGGAGTGATAACACTAAGACAAGTTGGTACCGGGAGTTGAGTACTGCTGTGACAGACCTGAGTGTGTTTGGGTGAGGGTTGTGGAAGGACTTTGGAATGCTGGAATAGAAGAGCAATTGAGTGTTAAGACCTCAATGGAATGTTGTTTAGGAGCTTGGAAAATAAAAATGATGAGAGCAGTGTAGAAGATAGATGCCTGGCTAACGACATTTTAGAAGGGAATTTAAAGACTTAGGGCCACCTGCTATTTTAAATTAAGATTCTGTCATTCTGATGAGATCATGCTGAAGACTCAATCATTATTAACAAGAAACAAGTACCACAGGAGTGAAATGTTTGTTCACTGAGTCAATTATTTGGGGGGTTCTGCCCACCTTTAATCATTCAGTTCTATGATAAAGACACAAAAATATATTTATAGTAACCCTTAGTCATCACTAGAGCTGGACAGATATTTACCCTCTAAGCTATTAGAATCTATTTCCCCATCAATAAGCCCAAGTTATAACTTTCCATGTTCCATCTAAGGAGTTCTGAATGCCAATTGGCCAGGATTTTTGGCCATGTTTTCATGCCTCACCTACATCATGGTGTCTTCTCAACTATCTTCTCTCTTCCTATGGTCTCTGCCTCAGATTCCCCAGCCTGGGATCCAAAACCTTGCCTATCTCTTCTGCCCAGCTATAGACATCTTTATTCACCAATCAGGGATAACTTTTGGGGCTAGGTTATATAGCATCACTTTGGTCTATGTGAGAATCTCCTCATTTCTGGAAGCAACCAGGGTCAGTATTTAGCATTATAACACATAGCAACAGACCAAACCTCAATAGATGCTAGTTAATTGGAACTAAGAAATTAGTGATGATTAAGAAGAAACCAGCAGGACTGAGATGGGGTCTTCTAGGAAGTATTTCCTGGCAGCACAAAAAAGCTCTGTTCCAGAGTTGACCAAGGTTGGACCTAAAGCTTGCAGCTGGACTTGGTAATGTGTAAGACTCAAACAATTGATACTAGTTTTGAATACATGAAGGGGTCATGGAGAGCAGGTGAGAAATGGTACTGTAAAAGTTTAGAAGAGGCCATTGGTGAACATACAGACATAGTGGCAATTGAAGACCCAGGATTAAATGGATCATGCAAAGGCATTGAAATTTGGCACCATGAAGAGAGCCCACAAAGGGCTATTGGTGAAAAGTACAGCCTTGTAACAGCAATAGATCCCAGCAGCTTTGAAGACACCAGTACCATGGGATAACCACCAAGAACAACAGGAGCCTAAAAGACAAGGTAGGTAGATGTTCTGCAGAGGGCAGACCTGGAGAAGGGAATCAAGCCCTGTGGAGGAGTGTAGATCATGAGTAGATCCCAGACATTTGATGGTTGGAGTTTGATTTTTGCTTTGATTTGACTGTAACTGCTCCATAATTTTTCTATCTGAAGTAAAAAAGTATTTTTATAGAACCCACATTTGAAAGACTTTAAATTTTAAGAGATTTTAAATTTTGCTTTTTGGTCATGGTATTTCTTGCAGCAATAGAAACTCAAAGAAAATATTTGAAGTTGTGTGTGTGGGTATGGGTGTGTGTGTGTGTGTGTGTGTGTGTGTGTGCATGCGTGTTGTATGTATGTATGAGAGTGTCTATAAAAACTAGAAAAGGCCATTAGATATACTGGAGATGGATTTACAAGCAATTGTGAGTCACCGAATATGGATGCAGGAACATCCAATCCTCTGCAGGAGCAGCAGAGGCTCTAAACCTCTGAACCATCTTTCTTGGGCTCAACCCCTTTAATGACTAAATTCTTATCATTTTTAAATTCTGAGATTGATTAAAGACATGACTTTGAGAAATTTTAGGCCAGAAGAATTTTAAATTCTAACATAATTACCATACAAATTTTGTATTATTGATTTCAAAGTATTGAAATATATATATATATATATATATATATATATATATATATATATTATACCTTATTTAATCCTAGTAACATTTTGAAAGTTATAACTGTAATCATTGATCTTAATACTTTGAATTATACTTATAATTGAGAATATAGCAAATCATGTTTTCTTTTTCTTTAAAAGTTATATTTTGATATGAAACTGGTGTGGCCACTTTGAACACAAACATGCTGAATCCTCAAAATGCTAAAAGTCAATTCCAATATCAGCCAGCTATATCGTTCTTGAGCCAGTAGCCCACAGCTAGTGAATGTCCTAGGCTGTTTAGAAGGCTATAATGAAAACACTATATAATCTGGGGAGGAAGGGAAATTGTAAACAATTGAAATTGGTTCCTCTAGTTTTCATAGCAAGCCCTAAGACTGGGGTCCTAGGAAAGACACTTAGACACTCATTAGCAATCTTCTCACCATGCCTTCCTACAGTCCAGGGAAAATGTTCTGCTGGGCTTTCTTTGGTAAAGGGTAATTACCCATCCATGACCTAGTCTTAACTTCCTTATCATTTAGGAATAGCTGCTATAAATGGCGCTGGGTTCTGCTCTTACCTTGTTGATTAGGACTCAACATGAAGATTTTAGAAGGTACAAATGTTCAGAATATGATAGCCTCCAATAGGGGTTCCATCATGCTTGAAGGGGCTGGATCAATGGGAAAGAGCATGGAGGGCTGAAAGGCAGTTAACATCATAGATCCCCACACCCAGGATGGGTGATGAATCATTACTACTGTCTCCAGGAACCTCCCTGGAAAACATGCAGGCAGCTTTGTAAGGAGAGAGTCACTTCTTCTCCGAAGCATTGTTCATGCTCTGTGTAGCCTGATGTAGGAGTATCAATCTTGCAACCCTCTGAGCTTCTTCAGTTTCATTAATTGTCTGAGCCTAGTAAATAGTCCTGACATCTTGGTACTATGAATCTGCCTTCTACCCCTAACAGAGATGGATTCAGATCAATGGTAGCAGCTATATAGCAGATGATTTCTCTGTTAACAACCTCCCATAACTGTGAGATTTCTTTGGACTCAGAGATTTAGGGTCTCCAATCTCTAACACATAGACCTTGTTGCTAGGGTATGTAACATGATGACATAGCATAGAAATGCATAGCGAAACAACAAGCTTACCTCATTGTGGAAGAGAAGCAAGGAGAAAATGAAGAGACAAGCTTGTTATAGTCCCCTTTAAGGGGAAGCCATCTATACCAAGACTATCTACTCCTTGCTTCCAATAGTTCTACTGATTACCAATAGTGCCAAAAGTTGGCCGTCAGACCTTTTCATTTTACCTCCAGAATTTTCAGTAGCCCTCCAGGGAGACTCAGGTCTGCCTTATTTATATGACAGGGTAAATAGCAGTTAGCACTGTCAAAAGATAAACTCACAAGCAAGGCAGTGTAAAACTCAGACTGGTTTTTATTAGCAATATCTGTAGAAGTGATTGTGTGTTCCAAGGAGATGAGCAGACAAAGGCTAGCATTCTAGAAAGAGAAGTGTTAAAGAAAGGAATCAGTACAAAAGCCAACATTAACTGGCACCACCTTCTACTAGGTTACTTTACTAGCAGAGTTAAATGCTGGGAGGGAGAGCTCCTCTGGTTGCCAAGCATGAGTCAGGTAAACAATAACTGGACATAAAATAAACAATAACTGGACATAAAACTTCAGTGTAAGCTACTCCATTTGGATTGATTGGTTAGGATCTAGCCCAGTCTATGTCAATCATTTGCTGTAGATGGTATATAACACAAGTTTCTTCCAATGTCTTGTTCCTTCACATGGACTGTCCGAATATCTAGAAGTGTAATAAGCAGGGCACACTTTTCTTCAAATTGATAGCAACATCTATTGTTTAGTGACTTATATAAATATTTATGTAGCCTTTTTCCTTTCTCTTTATGTCTTTTGCTATGGCAACAAAGGACAGGATTTCCTTCAGGACCAAAATTTTAATAACAGCTACATATATTTGAGGCAAATAAACACTATAATTTTCTAACTCAAGTCCATGGAACTTGATCTGCTTACTATGATTTAAAGAAATAAGAATAGTTTCAAAACCAAATACATTAACACATGGGAAAGCTCTGCACTGCAAAGATGAAATCTATGTGGAAATATTATGACATTATTAAGTGGGTCTTGCTGACAGTCCTGAAAAAAAAAAATCAGTGAGCAAAAAATATTCATTTATGCCTTCAGAGTGTATATATATTTTCTATTTTTCAAGAGCTAAGCTAAAGTTTGACTTCTTATCCTGCAAGAGGTCAAATCTAATGCAGGAATGTGATCTATGTACTCTTATTCACAGAGGTTCTGAGGACACTGACTGGGGGCCGACACCTCAGGCTGAGGCCCTTAATTAAGGAGTCATACCTGTTGGTCATGCCTGCCTTGCACCTCTTCTTTAAGGACCATTTCTGGCTTTTCTTATAGGGTAATTACTTAAACCAGAGCCATAGAGTCCATAGCAGAACGCCAATCAGAATTCTACTGTATAGTTTGAGCAAAATATAAAGTAACTACTTACTAAAGCAAGCCTCCCTAGAAAGGATATATTATACAATTCCACTTTTAAATGAATGAAACCGTTTTGAATAGTAGCTTGTATTACTGTTTGCTCCAAGAAAAACCTGCAAGGCAGGAGACAAGGATGAAGTCTGATTTGTTTGTTTTTTTCCTATACAACCTAGCTTTTTGAATCAGCATTTTTCTAAAATATATAATGTATGAAAATTTTCATTTTGAAAAGTTGCCAAAGTGAAAGTAGACAATGTAAAGATTGAAGAGAAGAAGAATCTGAAGAATTCCTACATTTAAATTGAAATACAGAATTGATGACATATTTTTCCTCTTAAGACTGTAATTTTATCTTTCCACAATAGCTATTGAATATGTGTGTGTGTGTGTGTGTGTGTGTGTGTGTGTGTGTAATAATAGCATATTATTATGATGATGGACATATGGAAATAAATTATAATTGTATCAGTATTTGCCACATTTAAAATTGATTACAACCCTCTGTCGGCCTCTTTACTCTTCTGTCTTAAAACTCCATCTCTAGATTTCTCAGTCTTCTGCATTTGGTGTCAGAGAAACCAAAGACCATTAGTGCCCATGAGTAATAAAATGGGTAAAGTAGATTTTAGGTTTAGATGCTTATGGGGGCCATCATTAACCACTTAGGTCACCGTACCAAGGGGGAAATAATGGGATAGCAGATATTCTAGATTTAAACTGTGCCATCCATTTATTTTGGTATTACTTTAACAAGTCTTCAGCATACCTCCGTTTTCTCTGTCTAAAAATGTAGAAAATTCCTTGACAGTGGCTGCCTATAGAAAATGTATGTTAGAAGTCCTCAGTAAGCAAGACTTGTCTAAATACATTGAGTTATTAATGGTTCTAAGCATGAAAACCATACAGGAGAAAGACAGCAACTTGTGAGAGGAAAAATGAGTATGAATAAATGAGGAATAAATTAAATTGGGATACGGATGATGCGTCTTCTCTTTAACAAACAACTTTTACCACCAAGGAAGAATTACATCAAACATCTACTGTTTGTTCTTAAACAAACAAGCTCATAATTGCTTTGAAGTTACTTAAAGAATTAATGAGAATAATGATTTGTCAACTTGAAGCATCATGCCTTTATTTTATGCAAAACATTAAGTAGAAATGAACATTGTGGATGCACTCAAAGGTTTAAGAAATTCTATGATGTTAATTTGATAGAAACAATTTTCCATGAAAGAATACTCAAGCTTTTCTTCTCGGCCCAAATTTGGGATAATGTGGAGTGAGCATTCTTTAAGACCAACTGTTTTCAGATAAAGTAAGATTTATGTTTGACAAAGGTCAGAAAGAGTCAATTGTTGTGCTCTCTCCCAGTCTTTATCTACAGAAAGCCCAAATCACCAGTACCTGCCTTCAAGAGTGTGAGGTGCTCTGTAACTCATGCTGAGCAGTGGCAGCCTCCTTCCTGCAGGTTGAAATGAACCCTGCACACTGTTCCCTGGAAAGTGCTCAGTTGAGATACCAGGGGCTAGAGCCTCAGGAACCAACACCTAGGGAGATGCTTGCCTCTGCCTGGACTTGGGCTCAAAAATAGCTTCCTGGTACTAATCACCCAGGAAATCAAGGACAGCAGCTCGCAGCCACTGATTTGGTGCCACCAGCAGCAATAACCACCAAGTCTACATGCTGCCATAATGTTTCTTTTTACCAATGACCCCAACACTGCAACAACCTCCCTCTGTACCCCTCATAGGATGAGAAAACATCACATCAGCTGCTGAGTGGGGCTTTCTTTTTGGACACAGTGTAGGTTTCATGTGAATTGAGTTAAGTGTTAGTAGTAATGCAGCAAAAGGTGCTGATCTTCCAGACTGTGTCTTTCGGAGACCTGAAAGCAAAAATAAAAGCCTGCAATCCCTGGATGTACTCTGAGGCTTCTATGTTCATTCATTAAAAAATAAAGATAGATACAAAGAAAAAATTCATTCATTTAAAAACAAAACAAAACATATAAAGAAAAACACATTCTAAAGTACCTGCCTTTGTGTTTCAAATGAAGAAAGTGAGCTAAGGAGCTTCTAAGACAGCCCCTGCAGTTAAGTTCTTGTCCTGCATTCATTAGGATATCAATCTTCAGAAGCCTTATTTAAAAAACAAACAAAAACAAAATAAAAAACCAGGAATGGTGGAATGCTCTTCTAACACTGTCACTGGCTGCCTGCTGAATAAAAGAACCAACAAGGCAAACAAAGGAGTATGGACAGAAAAGATACTATTGCTTTCCTTCTGGTTGGAACAGGCACACATTCACATGAACACACACAAACATGAATGAATGAGGCACAGATATATAACAAGATCATACAACCAGCAAAGTTAGAACAACAATTATATTTTGATGAGGGCCACTATTTATTTCCATTCATATTATCACTATAAGATGCAAAGATAGACTTTCTAATCATTTTGAAAACACAATAGGTATGTTTGTATGTATATATATATATATATATATATATATATATATATATATATATATATATACATACAATTATATATATATAGACATACAATTATATATATATATAGACATACAAATATATATATATATATATAATTCTACATTATCAAGACATTCAGGTGGTTTTACTCCAATATTGCTAATATAGAACTTTCTATTGTTTGGCTTTTATCAAATTAAAGGGGAAATTAACAAAAACAGAGCATTGCATCATTTCTCATTTTTATATCATACTTCCTGTGTATTTTTAATATAGAAATGTCATTAAGTAAAAATAATAAACACAGACGACAATATTAGTGTTATAATGACTGCTTGGGGGAAACTCAAGAGTTTTTGAAACACTAATCTCAATAAACCTTTATCAATCAGAAATCCTCAGGAAATTTCTTGCATTGAAGTCATTACTGTTTCTCAAAAGAAAAAAAATGCATGCTTTCAATTTTATTTTTAAATTATGGATTTGTTTTTGTGGCTGATGCTATTTTAATTGCTACTGCAGAATATTTGTAGAGAACAAATGTCAAATACATTGGCCAATCACATCGATCAACTTGCCTTTCAAATTCTTTTTTGACTTAAAGTCATTTACTAGAGTTAGTCATTAAAATTCTAAAGAAGGCAAAGAGTAATTAGATATGCTATTTGTTAGAAATCAACTCTCAGAAAAATCTATCATTTCCTGTTGGAAGAACAGAGCCAATTTAGATGAATTCTACATTCCATTGACTTAAAAACCAATGCAGGGAAGATTTAAACATCTTTTTCCTCTTCTTGCCTCATGTATTAAAGTTAAAAAAAAAAGTTTATATAGTCAGCTGAACGTCCTTGAAAAGCTCCTTCAAATAACTAAAATGATAAATACTGTTAATAATCTTTTAATTTCTATGAAGCTCTTTAGTATTATTGTCATTGTCTGTCAACCACTGTTTGAAAATATTTATGGAAGACTTATCTGACAGTAAAAGTGATTAGGATACATGCCAAGAAATAAACTCATAATTAAAAGTCTTAGTTATAGAGCTAAAGATATGGTTCAGTCCCTAAAGTTCTTTCACGAAGACTTAAGTTTCATCCTCAAAATCCCCATAGAAGCTAGACAGTGTGCATCTCTAATCTAGGTAATGAGGACAGAGAGTCACAGGAGGATCCTTGGGGATCACCGGCCAGACTGTCTAGCCAACCTCATGCACTCTTGGTACAATGAGGTATTTTGTTTCAAAAAAATACCTTGGAAAAACATCAGGACAAACACCTCGGCTTGCCCTACACACACACACACACACACACACACACACACACACACACACACACACTTCTATTTTTCAAAAACAACAGAAAAATGTTCTGCTCATGTCCCTCTTATCAGTGAACCAAGTCATGACACTTTACAGTAAACATATAAATATACATTCATATCACGAGTGAATAAGCTTTCTTTTCTTTGTCCATTTGTAAGATAATTATAAATTTTCATTGCTTCAATAAATGGACAAGTATACAATACCATTCTTTGTACATGTCATAGATTGCTTTTGGCGAAGGTCAGTGTTCGATTTAACATTTGATACAGCATATGTAAATTCTCTTATGATCACCCTTAGGGAATAAGTCATCAAAAAGAACTTGACAAATACTTCTGAAATCCTATTCTATTAGTTTATTTGGATTGTTCTCTATCATAGTTGTCCTTGACATGATAAAACTACTGTTTCCTTTCAGCTGCTATCCAACTGTATGAAAAAAAAAAAAAAAA
>LR750007.1:378175-509285 GCA_902729485.2 Mus minutoides
GAGGCCATGTAGGCCATGAGGTCCACCACCCTGTTGCTGTAGCCGTATTCATTGTCATACCAGGAAATGAGCTTCACAAAGTTGTCATTGAGAGCAATGCCAGCCCCAGCATCGAAGGTGGAGGAGTGGGAGTTGCTGTTGAAGTCGCAGGAGACAACCTGGTCCTCAGTGTAACCCAGGATGCCCTTCAGTGGGCCCTTGGATACCTGCTTCACCACTTTCTTGATGTCATCGTACTTGGCAGGTTTCTCCAGACGGCACGTCAGATCCACGACGGACACATTAGGGGTAGGAACACGGAAGGCCATGCCAGTGAGCTTCCCGTTCAGCTCTGGGATGACCTTGCCCACAGCCTTGGCAGCACCCGTGGATGCAGGGATGATGTTCTGGGCTGCCCCACGGCCATCACGCCACAGCTTTCCGGAGGGGCCATCCACAGTCTTCTGAGTGGCAGTGATGGCATGGACTGTGGTCATGAGCCCTTCCACAATGCCAAAGTTGTCATGGATGACCTTGGCCAGGGGGCTAAGCAGTTGGTGGTGCAGGATGCATTGCTGACAATCTTGAGTGAGTTGTCATATTTCTCGTGGTTCACACCCATCACAAACATGGGGGCATCGGCAGAAGGGGCAGAGATGACGACCCTTTTGGCTCCACCCTTCAAGTGGGCCCCGGCCTTCTCCATGGTAGTGAAGACACCAGTAGTCTCCACGACATACTCAGCACCGGCATCACCCCATTTGATGTTAGCGGGGTCTCGCTCCTGGAAGATGGTGATGGGCTTCCCGTTGATGACAAGTTTCCCATTCTCAGCCTTGACTGTACTGTTGAATTTGCCGTGGGTGGAGTCATACTGGAACATGTAGACCATGTAGTTGAGGTCAATGAAGGGGTCATTGATGGCAACAATCTCCACTTTGCCATGTGGAGAGCAGAAGGCAGCCCTGGTGACCAAGCGCCCAATACGGCCAAATCCGTTCACACCGACCTTCACCATTTTGTCTACGGGATGAGGCTGGCACTGCACAAGAAGATGCGGCTGTCTCTGGAACAGGGAGGAGCAGAGAGCCGAGAGTTGCTTTTATAAGTGAAAAGATTGCTTGATCTTCGTGTGGCCTCCTTCCAGAGACTTGGTACATCTACCTCTGTATTCTAGCCTCCTATCTGTTGAGTTGCTGCTGGATGTGGACAATGGAACCTCTGTTACAGGCCTATCTGAACTCAGAAGGGATAGTGCCATCTCCTCAGGAACTTCCAAACTACAAACCTTGAGAGGGTTTGTGTCAATAAGGCAAGCTCGTCAGACAGCTTCCATTCACAAATCTATTTCCTCAAAGTGGAAGACACTGCAGACTTTATTATTTGCATTTAATTATCCTCCAGCGGGAAATAATGGCTGTAGATTATTTTCCTTTAATGGCTAATTTTAGGCATTTTATAGCACAAAACTTTGGATCAGTCTCCTTAAAAAGTCCAATTTTGCAGCCTCAGGGCAAACACTTAAGTTTCCTAATATTAATTTAGACACTTGCAGATCCTCATCTAAATAATTGGTTTCTATATAAAATGGGTAATAAACAAAGTTTAAAATAAATAATGAATGAACCTCTTAAGTCAATAGCATTGATCTCACACTCTCCTAAAATCAAATTGAGAATCACTGATCTTCTTTGATTGGAATCAAAGCATACAGCTCAAAAATGTGATTGACATTTCATATTTTTTGGTTGGCAGATCATCAGGAGTGTGTAGCCTGATAAGGGATATTTGGATAAGTAAACTTATACGGAAAACTGAAAAGCCAATTGCCTTAGTTTGTGTTTTATTGCTGAGAAGAGACATCACAACCCCAGCAATGCTTATAAAGAAAACATTTCATTAGAGCTCGCTTACAGGTCACAGGTTTAGTTCATTATTATCATGGCAGAAAGCATGGTGGCATGCAGGCAGGCACAGTGCTAGATATGTATCTCAGCGTTCTACATCCACATTGATGAAATGGAAGCAGGAGGAGAGTGAATCACTTGGCATGGCTTGAACATCTGAGATCTCCAAACACTTTGGACAGACTTCGTTCACAAAAGCCACATGTTCTTCAGCAAGGTCACATCTGCTAATAGAGCCACTCTACTGGTCTAGGGGAACATTTTCATTCAAACCATCACACCAGTATTGAACATTTAAGAATATTGTAACCAAATTTATGTATTTTCATAGCTCTTCTCAAATTGTAAATGGCATTCACTTAGTTCTTGTTTTACCCACTGGAGACCTATACCCAGGGGGAATACCCACCACCATATCTACTGAAACCACTGATGTTCTCAGGCTTCTATAACTTTTCTAACATTAAGTTTCCTCTTTTTGCATAGATTCCTTTATGTAGAAATAAAGCAACATACTATGTCTTGGCTTCCTTGGCTGTATTTCAAAACTTTGGTTCTTGATCTATGACACTATCTTTAAAATGTTTGTGATTCCTGTAACCTGTGCTTGTCCGGAAGACCCTGCCCTCTCTCCTCAGAATGAACACACAGCCCTTTCCTGTTGGTTTGCTCTCCTTCCCTTCTATAGTTTACAGAATTCATGTAGCTTCAATTTACATGTCCATCAGGACCCTGATCACAATGTGTCCTTCTTTTAAACTCCTAGAGCTTCTGTTGTTTGTAGTAATAAATAGTTCTTATTATTTATTACCTCAAATTATTCATGAACACATCTTATCTTCCCCTACTAAATTGAAACATCACTGAGGGAAGGAAATTTGCCAAATAAATTATCCCTCTTTTACAGCACAGGACACTGTGACTTTTGAGAGTCTAGAAACAGCACAGGGCTCACAGACTTCTGAGGGTTAGAGGACAGCACAGGGTTCAGAGACTGCTGAGACTGAGGAGGTAGAAGCTGTTTTAGAAATCCTGGCTGCTATATATGAGCTCAGACTTGCTTTTTCTGTCTGCTAACATGTTAGTTTTAGATTTTGGTTATAAGTTGTTGTGGCTTGGCTTTGTCCCTCTAAAACATTGTGCTGGAAACTTAAATCCTCAAAACAACAGTAATAGAAAGTATGTCATGGTAAGAGGTTCTGAAATCATGCTAGGACTAGGGTTCTCATAAAATGTGAGTTTGGCCTTCTCCTGGCTTCTTGCCCTGTGCTTTGTATGGGATTGGAGACCTGATCTTATGATGATATCCTGGTGGGAAACCTGACATTCTACATAGTCAGTAACCTATGCTGAAGCTCTGAAAGGAGCAGGGATGTACTACGCCAACAGTGATCCTTGCTAGAGAGGAGACAACCTCTACAAACAGTGATCCCAGCAGAATTCCTGGCAGAAATTCACTTGTACCACAACAGTTTTGTTTGTTTGTTTGTTTGTTTGGTTGGTTGGTTGGGTTTTGTTGTTGTTTTGTTTTGTTTATTTTGCAAAGTAAGGATGTTCATTAGATATTGGGGAATCTGGAGATGGAAGCTGGCCTCTAAAGACGAGATACAAAAATGCATGTAACCATCACCAATCAGAAGGCTAAAGTTAAAGAGGAAGTATTCTGCTAGACAAAGATCAGATAGGAACACCGAAGCCCTAAAAACTGGACCATTTTCTCTTTGTTCTCTACCAGGAGCTCTCTGCTAAATTTTAACTCTACCATACTGTAGACTGCTTACAATGACCTGTCTCTATTAATGCCAGCAATCCCATGCTTATCTCAGTTTTTCACCAATAATCCACATCCTGCAGATTCAGACCCTGCTTTTATAAGGGGCTGAATGTGAGAGAAAGGTTGTCTTCAAACATGCCGCCTACCAACTCTGATCTCAGTCCTTTGGATTTACCTTAGTTAGGGGACTTCCATTGCATTGAAGAGATGCTGTGGCCAACACAACTTTTATTAATTATATTTAATTGGGGCTATCTTACAGGTTCAGAGGTTCCGCCCATTATCATCAAGGTGAGAAGCATACCAGTGTTCAGGCAGCCATGGTACTAGAGAAGGAGCTGAGAGTGAGAGTTCTACATCAGGAACCAGGAGAAGATTGGCTTCCAGATAGCTAGAAAAGGGGTCTCAAAACTCACCTACACAGTGACATACTTCCTACAAGACCACAGCTATTCCAACAAGACCACATTGCCTAATAGTATGCCAAGAATATTCAAACAACCAAAGCTTTCTAGAAATTGCAAGATGGCTACACATAATGGGGAAGACACTAGAAATCTTTACTCCACAAGTATGATAAAACTATAAATAAATCGATTTTACCTTTTATCTGTTTGTATTTATTTTTTAAAAGACAGAGAAGTAAATGATAAGTTTTGTGAATCTTAATTCAAGAAGGACTTTGGTGGATGTGAGCCCACGATTTTGACCCTCTACCCTTAACATTATATTTTATTTATTTGAAATTACCTAGTCTGTGGTATATTGATCCAAGCATAAAGCCCAGAGCTAAGGCATAGGCTTCTCCTTCTGTATTTAGATATTAGGGTTCAGTGGGTACAACCAGAAGGGATCTAAATTTTTATGTCACAAACAAATACAGTTTTAGAGGTATATGAATAGTAATCAGCAAACGGAAGGAAATTTTATTAAGAAAGGCTATGCTTACAAGAAAGTAAGCAGACTACAGCAGAGAAATGGCTTCACAGACCAGTGGCTACGTCACATTGTACAATACACAGGAGCTTTTATGATACATGTCCTGGGATTTAAAAGGTCACTTGTACAGAATAGGTCTCTTCCTTCATGTTCTGTATGTTACTAATGGTTCCATTACATGTATTGCATAGGTCATCAGCACTTTAAATTTCTCCCCAGTGCTGTGTGGTTAGTATTTCCGTAAGCCATGTGACATGACAGCTTTGGATCCTCTGGAACATTTCTGCGGTTAGAACAATGGATTGAACTAGTTCTAGATTGACTGCACCAGATGATTCCAACTTTCATCTTCGTCAACTGTCTCCTTTATGCTAATGGCGCAGCCTTTGTCAATGTTCTCCATGACCTCATTCTCTGAACTTAGATTTCCAGAAGGAATAGACCTGCCTTTGGATAAAAGGAGAAGAGAATACCCTTTATGCCCAACTCCTCCTCTGTATATTTCACATACTCGAGTGTTTTGTTTTAATGCCATTCAGGTAGATCTACCCATGCTCAAGACTTTTGAGTGTTATATGTTTTGGGGTTTTCATGATCCTGCACTAACAGGGTCATCTGTATCTCCATTCTTTGAAAAATATATTACATTTGCTAAGAGAGTGGGCTTTGAAATTAAACTGTCAGAATTCATCCTGAGATAATGATAGATTTTGTAATTTGACAAATTATTTTTAGCATAGTTGTGTAATTACCATTAATATGTAATTAATGGTGGCCTTGACTTTCTAAGGCTATTAGAGTTCTAAATCAGAAAACGAATGAAAAGCTCAGCCTATATAGTGGCTATCACTTGGAACTTAGTAACATTTGCTAATGACTGATGAAGAAAGCTTAGAAATAGGAACAGTGATATGGACAAAAGTGGACAAAAGTGCTTTTTTCAAAGCTTGATGCCCCAAGTCTATCTCCATATACCACACGCTCACTGATGAAAACAGACTCTCGACATCTGATTGTAGATGGTGTGTACTTATGCTTGGGAGCAAACACACAAATAGAATAATGTTTAAAACAGTTGATGTAGATACTAGAAAATACCAGTAGATTGATTGACTGACTTATTAGTTTTTCTGGGTCCCTGGCTCAGAGGAGCTAGATATCAATGCTAAGGTCTATAAACAAAGAAGAGAAGATTCATTCCTCATCTTGTCCCTTTTGCATGGTGGCTCACTTTCCTGGACTAGTCTCTGTATCAAGCTCTCTTTCTTTGTGTGTCTGTGGATCTCTTCATAGCTATTGTCTTTGAATATTGGCATTCAAATATAATTATTATGTTAAAATGTCTGAAATTCAGGCTCACCATAATCTAATTAAATTGATTTGAAATTGTCTATGAAGATCCAGTTAGCAATTAAGGTCAAGTTTACAAGTACTAATGATTAAATATTTTAAGATACTTTGGCTGGAGATCTAATTCAAGCAATAGTAGTACTATGACACTGATAATTGAGAACAATTCTCATTGTTAATTATCATTGATAATTGAGAACAATTGTGTTAGTCATAGAGCTAAATTCAGAAACTAAGTGATATATTTCAGAAAGAATTGCAGATAAAATAATATTAATTAATTTTGAAATGATATTAAATTAAAGAAACAGCTGTAATTAATATAATTCGTTCTATACTAAGGGATTTGTTACCCTTAGATGACCATGAAATAACAAGGGCAAAGAACTGAATAGTTTAAAGTGTTCCAACTGAAGTAGTAACTAAGAGATGCGTAATAAGGATTCAAAATCAGTAAAAAATAAGACCCTATCTGTGATATATAGATTCTAACAGCCAGTGTTATGTCAGTGAGCAATCCATTGTTAACACCTCAAATGGTTTTGAAAAAAATATTTTTAAATAAACGAGTTAATTTAATAACAGGTGAAGATAGGATGATCAAAACAGACCCATTTGTTATCCAGAACATTAATTTCAGCAGAGAGGTTGTACTCCTACATTCCTATGCTAACCACATCCTCCTCAAGAGCAGCAATAAAAACAAATTCTTATATAAAGTTTGAGCTAACAACTGACTAGGAACTCAGTTTGGGGAGTAGGTCAGGTGACAGAGTGCCCCACTGTACTATATTCTATCATCTTACAGCTTGAAATGTAGAGGCAGGGGACCTTTTTGAGACCTTCATCTTTAGCTAAGTATTGAATTTGAGAACAGCCTGGTCTACTGGAGACACTTTCTCAAGCAGCAGCAGCAACAACAACAAATCCAAGTAAACAAAATAAAGAAAGAGGGATGAAGAAAGAGAGGAGGAAAAGAGGAAGAGAAAAGATAAAGGTGGTGAGGGAAGTGAGGGGAATAGAAATAGAGAAGATATTGGATTTTAGCATACTCACAGCTCACAACATTTCATTATAAGCTACCTGTTAAGAGAGCACAATTCTGACTCTAGTCTTACCAAGAACTCAAGTCTTATCCTGTTTCTGGATTCAGCTGCCATTGCTGGGACATAATATCCGCAAAGAACACAGTGAAAGTATCGATGTATCTAATAAAAATAATCCAGAAGTTCAAAGCTCAAGTCCTTCAACAGATAAACATAATTACTTAGCTCTGGGCACAATAATAGAGGGAGATTGTCATGATAAACTTAGGAAAAGCTGCACTCTCCCTCTCAAATGTTCTAGGAGCATGTAGGTTAACTGGTAAAGTTCTTTTATATTTGAGTAAGAGACAAAAGGCCTTCACCCTACTGGAATTCTTATACCATCTATTTAATCTTCTATATTCCTGCCTTGGCACTTCACTTTGCAGCTAGCTACAAAACATACTTCCTGAAATTCATAGAATGTTCCAATTATTTTTCTTCTTGCAGCCCCATTGTAACCTGGCATTATGGCCAAAGAAATCTTCTATTACTTTCCTTCGTTTAAGTAAACTATGGTTACTTTCTGTTATCTGTAAAGCATACCTATTTATTGAAGAAATTGTTTAGGCTCTGGTGGGTGTTGTCACATGCATCATCTGCATTCTAAAATTAATTTAAGTCTAATTTGTTCTGTGTAATTGAATTATTGGAGATTGGATTTTTGGCCTTTGTTTTGCTATACTTATTAACTGGTTGCTATTGGTAAAGATGAAAGCTATTGAATATGATTTGCTTTGCAATCAGTTGTTTCACTAAACAATCATAGATCCAGAATTTAATACACTATACATTTAAAGTGCATTGTTAATTTGACAAGTATTTGTCATGAAAAAAGCTGAAAATGAAAAGAGCAAAAGGGAGCTATCTTGACAAATGAAAATGGCAGTTTTTAAGCAACTTCCAGGTTTAGAATCTTTGTGAATATATCGAAATTTGCAAATATTTTTAGGTGAAAAAGTGGCCCTGGGCAAATGACAGCGTGTGTGTGTGTGTGTGTGTGTGTGTGTGTGTGTGTGTGTGTTTGTGTATGTGTGTATGTGTGCTGTCCATTTTTCAAGGTCTATAAGATAGTAAATTTGAAGGATAACAATTATCTGTTCAAATTTTGGTTCTCCTTTCTTTTGCACAGTATATTTCTTCAATACTCAAATAGGCTTAATTGACAGCAGGTGGCCACATTTGTTTCTGAATTGAATGAGTTCATTTCTCAGAATGCCCTCTTACAACAGTTGGTCTTATTTCTTAGGCTGTACCTATGAGTACTCACATATACTAGACACTAATGTATTACATATTACATGTTCATGTATGGACATATATCTATAGCATACAATTACATGTGTGAACATGCAAATATTCATACATCTTGTGCAAATAGATTGCTTGTATCAGTGCTCAATTGGCTTTACCATTTTTATCAAATTGATCCTCTTGGTCATGTTAATGATTAATTTGATTTATTTGTGAAATAAGTCTTTATTACATTTCTTTTATATACGGTTAACCGTTATTCACTTACATTACATTCTCTCTTTCTGTGTGTGTGTGTGTGTGTGTGTGTGTGTGTGTGTGTGTGTGTGTGTCTGTAGTGGTGGTTGTCTAGTGGTTATATAGTGGGTTTGTGAGTGAGGAAGTACCCATACCACTCTGGATTCAGAATAGTGAATTTTAGTTGACAGATTTGTGCTGCAAGAAATTTTACATGTTGAATAATTTCACTAGCCCCAAACCAGTTATTTTTAATAAATATGAGCTGAATCTAACTCTCATGTACTACATATGATTTAAGGTAGGAGATATTGAACAAATGGTTGTAATCATGAATGCACAATTGAAAATAGAAGAATATGTGTATATGTGTGTGTGCATGCACACATGTGTATGCATCTGAGAGTATTAATGTATATGTTACAGATATGTGCATTTATACATAAATACAAATATATTTCATGGTAATAAACTATATCATTTTTTAGTTTCAAGAAAAAGAGAAGGAAATGCTTCAATTCATAACAGAGGTAACAGATGGAAAGAGTTTACATGAGCTTGCTTATAACACCTTAGCATATCCTGAATTGACTGGAATTAAACAATTAGTTAAAATGCTTTTTTAAAATGCCTATAAAAGAAACATAGCCTTCTGAAAACATTTAACAAAGAAATTCACTCTTATGTTCTCTGAAATAAGAATTACCCAAGAGGGTCAAAACAACCAGAGGAAGAAAATAATTAAAGGTCTTCAAGCCAGGATGAGTATCAATCACATAGTTGTTAGGGACTCTGTATACCAGACGAAATACTTTATCTTTTTTCAAAGAGCATATTATTAGGTGAAAACTTTTTATTTTAAATGCAGAGTGAAGGAGAGTGTCATACGAGGGATCAACCTGGCTTTAAAATAATTTATGGACCCACACATCATCTAAGACAGATTTAGACTGTTGACTGGCAGCATGGATTTGATAAAGTCTTAATAGTGTTTACATAACTGAAACCAGTATTCAGGAAGTGGAGACGCTGAAGATGAAGGTGGTGAATGCAGACAATATTCCATATTTTAAGATGGACTAAAAAGGATGATGAAAAAGGGCTAGGTGCTAATAAAGGCAAACAGATGTATGTTCCAGCAGTTAGCTGCAAAGCCAAGGGGTTTTGTGTGTGTGTGTGTGTGTGTGTGTGTGTGTGTGTGTCCCCATCTATGTATATGATGCATGGACACGCATATAGAGGCCTAAGATTGAATCAGAACCTTTCCCTCATTGTTATTCACACTCTGTGACTCAATGTCTCAATAAAACTAACACTGAAATGCATTGATGTAGATTTGACTAAGCTCTCCAGCCAAATAGCTTTAGGATTTTACCAGTTTCTACCCCTACCCAAAACTAGAATTATAAGAGCACTCTGCCATATAAGACTGCTTTCATTTGTGATGTGGACTGACTCCACTGTTTGCAAAGTGGGTGTGCTTCACAGTCTGAGCCATCACTACATCCCAACAGTAATTTTTTTTAAGATATTTTATTTATTTAACTTCAAATGTTGTCCCCTTTCCTAGTTTCACCCCCAAAACCCCCTATTCCTCCCCCCTCAACCTGCTCCGCAACCCACCCATTCCTGCTTCCTGGCCCTGGCTTTCCCTTGTACTTGGGCATATCACCTTCACAAGACCAAGGGGCCTCTTCTACCATTGATGACTAAGCCATCCTGTGCTGCATGTTCAGCTAGAGCAATGAGTCCGACCATGAGTTTTCTTTGGTTGGTGATTTAGTCCCAGGGAGCTCTGAAGATGCCTGTTAGTTCATATTGTTGTTCCTCATATGGGGCTGCTTTCCCCTTCAGCTCCTTGGGTACTTTCACTAACTCCTTCATTGGGGACCTTGTGCCCAGTCCAATGGATGCTGTGAGCATCCACTTCTGTATTTGTCAGGTACTGTTAGAGCCTCTAAGGAGACAGCTATATCAGGCTCCTGCCAGCAAGCTCTTGTTGGCATCCATAATAGTGTCTGATTTTGGTGATTGTTTATGGGATGGATCCCCAAGTGGGACAGTCTCTGGATGGTCATTCCTTCTGTCTCTGTTTCACACTCTGTCTTTGTAACTTCTTCCATGGATATATTGTTTCCCCATCTAAGAAAAAACAAAGTATCCACACTTTGGTCTTCCTTCTTGAGTTTCATGTGTTTTGCAAATTGTATCTTGAGTATTCCAAGCTTCTGGGCTTATATCCACTTATCAGTGAGTGCATACCATGTGTATTATTTTGTGATTGGGTTACCTCACTCAGGATGATATCCTCCAGGTCCATCCATTTATCTAAGTATTTCATAAATCCATTGTTTTTAATAGCTGCATAGTACTCCATTGTGTAAATGTACCATATTTTCTGTATCCTTTCCTCTGTTGAGGGACATCTGTGTTGGCTATTATGAATAAGGCTGCTATGAACATAGTGGAGCATGTGTCCTTATTACATGTTGGAGCAGTTACAAAAAAGGATAACTGAGATTGGGCATGCTACTTAGTATTACTTCTTATACAGTTTAATTTGTATTTGAGCCAAGCAAAGGGGAAATTTAATGGCATAGACATAGGATAAAACCTTGAGAATTCGGTTTATATATCTAATAAGTGAAGAAAATAAAATGCAAAAGAGTAGAGTATGATCACCCACAGATGAAAGGATGTTAATAGGATCTGAGAGGTGCTGGAGAACGTGGATGTCTTTGGATACAAGGCATGTGTCAATGCTAAGTCACTGGGAGTGAGAGGTGGCAAATGTGCATTAAATATACTAACATGACAGTGCTCAGAGACATAAAGTCATTTTAATTACCCACCAAGTGCATTCAGGTAAGAGAATATGGACTTGCATATGGGAGGGGAATTACTGAACACAATAAATAACAAGAACTTTTAAAATACTACCTGTAAAGAAAGGGGGGAATAAATGGTACCTGATTCACATATTCCCCTAGACCTTTCAAGTCATGCCAAAATACATTCAAATTATATAGAGTTTATAGAAAGTAGGATTTAACATTACATATGCTATAATGATATAGCATACCATAGAAAAAAATACTTATTGATATGAGTTCATTAGGCTCTGTGTTCTGCAATGGCAAAAGGTAAAATCATTATAAATGTCCTACCCTTCGTAGATCAGGGTTGAAACATCTCTAATTAGAAATGAGTCCACCACCATCATATATATGTTCACTAATATGCTCCCAAGTAACTCAATTAGCAAAATCTGAATTATTGTGAACTTGTCTTTCTTATGTCTATTTGAAGAAAAATAAGAAAATATACACTTTGCAAAACCTTTACTATAAATAAATTGTACAGTAACTAGTGCAGGGGAAATTTCCAAGGGCTTGGGGGTAAATAACTAAATGTGTATTCACATAATCTATAACATGGTTTAAAACATTCATAAATATATATTCCCCAATAAACATGAACTGTGCAAGTAAACAAAATGATTCTTTTAAAAACTTATAAATATGTATAAGCACATAAAATGTACAAACATATGTAATATACAAAAGTGCTTAAATAATCTACAGTATTTACTGGCGAGCTCAGAGGAGACCCACAGAGGAATACTGCCCGAATACTCCCACACAACACTGTGACAGTTTATAGGGCCACTGCTGTACAAATCAAATATTTCGAGGATCAGTTAAGAATACAAAATGACCCCAAAAAGTTGTTAAGGAGGCAGCATGGGGAATTCACAGGTTTTCCGATTCACATGCAAACAGTAGTGGCACCTTCAGACCCACTTATAAGTGTTAGGTGGCTAAATGAAGCACTTTATGGAGTAAAGACATCATTTTCCTCAGTTTTACAAGGGACCTGAGAAAGGGAAGAAAGCTTTGGGTCTCAGCTCATGTGAAGATTACTCTGTGTGTTAAGATTTTGGTACTATCAGCAGCAGCCAATGAGACACAGACCCAGTGGCTTTTGGGTCCTTTGCCTCAAAAACTCAAGCAATGAAAGTCAATGAGTAAGGACGGAGAGTGAGTATAGAGAAACCTTACTGTAGGATTAGAGATAGGGGCTTTAGATAAAGAAGGCAGACATCCCATAGAGCAGGAGTGGGGGCAAGAAATGGGCGGAGACCCAGCACTTTATCTAGTGGCTTCTGAGTGGACATAAGCCAGAGACTGGGATGATGTTTGTGGAGATAAGCTGGCCACGCAGGTGGTGTCTAGATGCCTCTCAGATTGGATCGCATCCTCAAGCAGTCTTTCCTGGCAGGGGTACTCTTTCAGGTTGTAAAAGAAGGGAAAACAGCAAGAACTTACATCCGGAATCAGGGCTTTCTTCTTGGTCTGTGGTCAAGGGCTGAGCGTGGTGGCACACGCCTTTAATCCCAGCACTTGGGAGGCAGAGGCAGGCAGATTTCTGAGTTCAAGGCCAGCCTGGTCTACAAAGTGAGTTCCAGGACAGCCAGGGCTACACAGAGAAACCCTGTCTTGAAAAACCAAAACCAAAACCAAAACCAAAACCAAAACCAAAACCAAAACCAAAACCAAAACCAAAACCAAAACAAAAACAAAAACAAAAACAAAAGACCCTGTGAAGGGAATTTCCATCCAGCTTCTGGCCAAGGAACAATATTAAATATTAAAACACCTCCCATTTGGGGTCCTTGCACAAGAACTGCCAAACTAGTTTTTATCTTTTATTCTGAGAATAGAAATAGTAATTCTGTTGAGACACATGGTTGCCTGTTGTACTCAGAAATACAAATTACAGTAGTAACAGTAGTGGTAACTATACACAGATTTTCTGATTCAAAACCAAATGCAGTTTCATGTTTAAGGAAATTATATATATATATATATATATATATATATATATATACACTATTTTAAATGTTAATTAGACATAAGTTTCAGGAGGCAACAGAAATGGATATGTCTGGAAAAGGGGAGTCTCAAGGAGAGACTAATACTTTTGGTTATACATTTTAGTCAGAAATATTACTGTACATTTCTAACTTTTGGTTAAGAATTTCACATACTACTTTAACTTCATGACTCTCAGGGTTTTTAGAAGTCATCAAGTTAATCAGTGAATATCAAGCTGAAGATAAATTTTTGGAGCAAAAGCACAAAACCCTTCTGTGATGGACATTTATTCAAATCTTGCATTCTTTACATAAAGGTACCCTGTAAACAACCATCATGCTGAAATATGAAAGATATTTTTGAATTATAGAGGTATTTACATGTTAATTTCTCCTAAAGTTCATCCAAATTTTAAAAATAATAAGGATTTATTACTAAATTTGCTAACATATAAATTCTATATTATAGATAATAAAATAAATACTAATTTCTATTAGGAAATATCCTCAGAAAGAGAAATGAATACTGAATATGTACTCCAAGAAGAAGCTAGGTATTAGGTGTTTAGTATAATCACATAATCTTATTTGTTGATGGTGAGTGCCCCACATTTAGGGTCATGACATTAGCAGACACATTTATATTTTCAATACTCTCTTAATAATCTCAAGTAAGATGTCTCAGTAAAAATTTATTAAGTTATAAATATATTATTACTGAATAATGACATTAAATGTTGACTCTTGCTTATAAGCATTGCTCTTTAAAATGCATTCATTGATTTATTTAGATGTGTATGGGTTTGCATGCATATGTGTGTTTGCATGTATGTGTGCGTGTTTGTGTGTGCAATTTACAGCATAATATGCAGGCATTGGTTCTCTTTTGTCAACATATAAGTCAAAGGCATAAAACTTAGGCACTCAGGGTGAGCAGGAAGTGCCTTTACTTTCTGATCGATCCATCTGCCAACCAAAGTTTATATGTTGTATTGCCATCCTATTAGTCTAACAACCCCAAACAGCAGTTATAACTATATTTCAGGATTACATGTTGCTTTTACTTCCTTATTTGAATTTGAACAGGAAATAAACACAATGAGAATACACTTTAATATAATAGTTCATTACCACAACATTATTCGGACAGAACTGTGCTCATCTTTTACTCCAAATTTCAAAAGATGGGTTTGATAGAGGACTAGACATAGTCAATCTGAATAGGATGTTATTACAACTAATTTCTTCAGATGCATAATGGAAACAATCAATATAGGGGCAGAGACACCCTCTGATTGCATAGACAGAATAACTCTCTTTCTATGCATCTCCTAAGAGAGCACTAGGATTGTTGGAACTCTGATGTTTCAAGGAAATGATTGGCTATCTCCAGGAGAGGTGAAAGAAATATGTAGGCATGAATTCTGTTTATTTCTCAACAGAGACATGATAAAAAATTTTCCTCTTTTTTGTCCATTCTCTCACGCATATTCTATGTTCTGTGTAAGTTGCATCTTTTATACCATGTCAATTGTGTTCATAAGTACATTTGTCAGAATAACCAATTGCTGAAATGTGCTGGAAAGACATGAGTGCCCACCACCTTAATTTCTGCACCTTATACTTCTCTTAATAACCCATCTCACCTCAGACTCCCCTGGAGCTTGAGAACAGCTTGCCATTTAGAGGTATCTTAACTCTTTCTAGTCACAAGCAAAAAGCAATTTATTAAATGGATTCTGGGTACTTGATACGAGTTAATGTAGTTTCAAAGAAGAGATTTGTTTCTATCTCACTCAAAGGATCAGGTGAGATAGCCTTCCTCCCTCCATTTCCTACAATTGCTACAGATATAATTTGGATTCCATTTTAAACTAAATCCTTGGATGGGGAGGGATCTGAGATTGTCCAAAGCTAGTCTTCACTACATTAACTCTTGTGTTTTGTAAGACACAAAGTTATAGCATCTTGCTCCTAGGGTTAAGCTCTCAAGATGGGGGAAAGCCTTTGCTATCAGCAGCCTGAGACTTTAAACTCTTTCCCACTCAGTCCCCTCATTCTCAATATGAAAGCATTTGGGCTTATTTTCACACTCAAGAGCTCCTCACTCAACCTAAGAGGCTAGTGGAAGGTCAGTCTTTCTGTTTCTTCCTTCTTTGAATTTCCCATAGCTTAAATGGTAAGACATTTATCATCTCCATCTTTACTTACTTTAATCGATTTCAGGATTTTTTTCTTGTTGACAGTTGAGTAGCAATGTCTCCACCAAACAAAGACTGTTTCCCTATGTAATTGTACTCCTACACAACTACAAGTTCCATAGGAATCATAAAACAGATGGTTTTTATCCATAAAGGCCTGAGTAATTTATATTGACTCCACTTAATTTCATTTTTCATGAAAGTTTGTAGGATTAATACATTTTATAGAATAGTGCATTAATTAAATTATTCAGCTTCAAGTAATTTATATGGGATTGAGGTAACATTTTAATTCCTTAAAGTGGTTATGAGAGTAAAGTACAGGTGAGTTACTCCAGTCCAGAGTCTTGGGCACGAACAAGAACAGCATCCAGGGTCCAAGATAATGAAAAGAAGTGTGCTAACCATATCCAGGACAAAAAAAAGGGAAGACACGGGTTTTACATGTCTTATCTGCCAACTCTTCTGTCATAAATATTACCAAGTGATATATTTTTTTTCTTCCACAGGAATCTTAGATGGAGTTGAAAATAAACATCACAGTAAAATATCATCAGGGAAACATGGCAGGAAGAGGTGGAAGAAGGATCTGGCAGCCACAGCACTGTCTGTGCAAGAGTTCAGTTGCACCCAATTTCTCACTCCCAGTGCACAGCACAAGGCTCGGCTCTTTACCTGAGCCAGGTGTCACTAATTAGCACTTCATCTGAGCAAAGGCTGCTGGGATTGCTTCTTTTACTCAGGGATACTATGTTCAGCTCCTGGGCTTCTGGCCAAAGACACATGCTTAAGCACCAAGGAAGATCTTGTTTGAACACTGGTGATGTTTCTTGCCACCTGCTCTACATCAGGCCTCTCTTGAGGATAGCTTTTTCTTAGTAGAGATGGTATTCTCCCACTGCTCTATGTGTGAAATCTATGAAGGTGACAGATTAGATTGTATAGACATGTCAAGGCTAAGTTTGGTGTTTATCCTTGTTTGCTCCTGACTACTCTGACAAAACACAGATCCAAACCACCTTGGGGAGGGAAGATCTGTTTGGCTTACACATCTGGATCAATGCCCATCATGAAAAAAATAAGCCATCTCAGAAAGGAACTCACCTGAGGAATCTGTAGTCAGGAACTAAAACAGAAATTGTAGATAAGCACTGTTTATGGCTTGTTCTCTGTGCTGGATAGGTTTATGTCACTTTGACAGAAGTTAAAGTCATCTGAGAGGAGGGACCCAGGGATAAGAAACTGCCACTCTAAGGACACAGCATATGCAACCATATAGAGCATTTTCTTAATTAGTGATTGATGGGGTAAGGGCCAACCTCCTATGGGTAGGGTCATTTCTGGACCAGTGGTACTGGGTACTGTAAGCAAATCATTAGAAACAAGTCAGTAAGCTGCACCCTCTGTGGCCTCTGCAGCAGCTCCTGACTCCAGGTCCCTGCTCTGTTTGAGCTCCTGTTGTGGCTTTCTTCAACATTGGGCTGCAATGTGGAAATGGAATAAACCCTTTCTTCCCCAACTCATCTTTGTTCATGATGTTTTATAAGAGGAGGGATAACCCTAAGACCTAACTATCTCTCTATAGCTTGGTCAGTGTGCTTTCTTATAGAACCCAGAAGCATGTGCCTAATTCTGGCACCAACCACAACAGTCTAAGCCTTCACATGCCAATCATGAATTAAGAAAAAGTTCCATAGAGTGCCTATAGGTCAATCTGATGAAGACATCTTCTCAGTTTAGGTTTTCTCTTCCCAGATGCTTGTGTCAAGTTTCAGCATGCAGTTTTAATTTTTCTATGATTATCTGGCTATAAAAATGATTATGATAGTAAATTGACTACATTGCTAGATTATTGGTGTACTGCTTCTTCAAGTTCTGTTCCCAAAACAATACATTGCAAGTTCAATTATGAAATCTGGTGAGGAAAAAAAAAAAGGCATACAAACAATTTCCTGAAAATAGAAGTGAATGTTTTTGATTACTAATAATAGACATTGAACATGTTGGGGGAAATCTGATCCTTGTGGGAAACTGGTATTTTACAGAGAGAGGAAGTATACAGAAGAAAAGTCAGTTCTTAGGTAGGTGTGATTCTCAAAGCACTATTGCCCTAGGCAGAATGAATCCCCAAATCAGTTGCAGTGTGAAGAACACAGATAGAGTGGGGCAGGGCAAAGTGAATTTTAAAGTTTGAAATAGATGAGCTCTGATTCTCTTGGAGGAATGTTTGATCTCTGACTTATTTTATATAATACTTGCTGCCTGTAGGTGGCCCAAGGGTTAATTGCGGCTAGAAGGGACCCCTCTTACTTCTGTTAATCCCTCCTGGAATAGAGACCAATACCAAAAATGCTGGAAATAACTCACATATCTGTTAATGCTATTGGTCTACTTTTCACTTCAAACATTCTAGTGTGCTACATATGCCATAGTTCAGACCCCCTTGGTTGGGCAGCAATGGGGAAGGAGTGGCTTGGAAATAGTGGAAAGATGAATGGTAATGAATCTGATCAATCTTTAAAGAATCAATAAAAATATTGCACTTCAAAAAAGAGTTATTTTAAATAATTTTATATTATCCATAAACATTTTATTTAACAGCAAGTATTTAGAATTAAAAGAACCAAAGTTAATATTTCTCATTTGTTATTAGCTTGACATCTGATTGGATAGGTATTTTGTGTGAAAATGAACATTTTTATGTAATTCTCAGAAAGTTGTCAAGAAGAGATCATATAGCAGTGACCACATGCATAAGGTCACATTTGTAATGCATGGTAGCCACTATTATCACAGATTCTGTGATGCTACATAGGAGAGGTAAATTAAAGGGCCTGTAAGAGTCTTTTTTGTAAGAGAAAATTGAGCTCTTCTATAAATAACTCAACTATCTTAGTCTAGAATGGCCCAGATAAGTGTGCAATGTAGCCAGGTCAACTGAAGGGTGGCTTGAGATAATTTTGTTTCTTATTCAAACTGTATTTATTATATCATCCTCTTGTGCTTAACACAACCTTAGTGATAATTCTCTAGTCCACACATAGTGCACTCATTACAGATTCTCATTGTAAATATATTCACACAGAAAATGTTTGATTTAATATAGAATCTCTTACATTTACTGATTCTTGAGTAAGGTGGGTTCTCCCGCCCCTGTTTCCTTCTGCCTCCATATTTCTTCCCTTATACTTACCCTTTCTCTCCACATAACTCTCCTCAGAAACACATTCATCAAATATGCAAAGATTTTGTGATTGCAACTCTATGGATATTTGATATTATCCCATGAATACATTTGTTAAAATAAAGAGAGAAAATTGCCAGACACTCAGATGTGAGTGATCGGATAAGAATGGCTTCCAATAAATGACCATCTGCACATATTTGTGTAAAACCAATCCTTCAAGTATTTAGAGAGAATAAAAAATTTATTTCCTGTTATAGTTTCCTGGTAGTTTTGAAAGACTTTATTTTCCATGAACATGTTATTTTTTTATTCTTGAGAATGCTATGAATACATACAATGAAATATAATCATATCCACCTTCCTCCCCCCACAAGACAACTCATCTTGGAAGAGGAGAAATGGAAAGGACATAAGAGCCTAAGGAGACTATGCAGCTATGTGAAATGCTGTCTTCTGAATATGCAGGGTTATTACTCTCATAAACTCATAGCTGTTACTTTCAAATCACTCAGCCCAATAGCCTGTGCCTACAAAGACATGGTATAAGTATAAGAGGACAACTTAACCTAAGAGGGAGAACCTTATTGCCTATCTGTTTCAAGAGGCACCCTGTACCATGAACATCCTCACTTTAGAAGCAAAAATCAACCAAATGTTTAAGAATGATTTGAACCAACATAAATATAGAGAATATCACCAACCATGCCATATAAATTCAAGTGGTAAATTTACACAATGGAGTACTACTCTGCTATTAAAAACAAGGAATTTATGAAATTCTTGGGCAAATGGATGTATCTGGAAGATATTATCCTTAGTGAGGTAATACCAATCACAAAAGAAGTCACTAGATTTGCACTCACTGATAAGCGGATATTAGCACAGAATCTTAGAATACCAAAGATACAATTTGCAAAACACAAGAAAATCAAGAAGAAGGAAGACCAGTGTGAGGATACTTCATTCCTCCTTAGAATAGGGAACAAAATACCCATAAAAGAGTTACAGAGACAAAGTTTGGAGCTAAGACACAAGGATGGACAATCCAGAGACTACCTCACCCAGAGATCCATCCCATAATCAGTCACCAAACTCAGACACTATTGCACAGGACAGCAAGAGTTAGCTGAAGGGAGCCTGATATAACTGTCTCATATGAGGCTATGACAGTGCCTGGCAAATACAGAAGTGAATGCTCACAGTCATCTATATGATGGAGCACCGGGCACCCAATGGAGAAGTTAGAGAAAGTACCTCAGTAGCTGAAGGGGTCTGCAACCCTATGAGAGAAAAAGCAATAAGAACTAACCAGAACCCCCAGAGTTTGTGTTTCTAGCTCCGTATGTAGCAGAAGATGGCCTAGTCGGCCATCATTGGGAATAGAGGTCCCTTGGTTTTGCAAAATTTATATGCCCCAATGTAGTGGAACACCAGGGCCAAGAAGTGGAAGTGGGTGGGTAGGGGAACAGGGTGCGGGGGGAGGTAGAGGGAACTTTTTTTCGGGATAGCATTTGAAATGTAAATTAAGAAAATATCTAATAAAACATAAAGTAAAAAACAAAGATAATTCCCATTATAAATCAATAGAAAACTGGTCCTCAAATCGTCAGTAACTATGGTGACTTTTAGTAATTTCTCAGTTCGGTATGCTGCATTCCCAAAATGACAAATTACACATTTTACATAAAAGGTTGGAAGGTCATTTTCACACCTTGGCTACTGTAAGATTTACTTATCCTTGGGGATAGTGAGGTAGCTTGTAGGCAGAATGGACGTTTAGTAGCTATGAGACCATGATTTCAATCCCCAGGATACACTTGTGCTAATCTTGCATATTAGCTTTTTTATTTTCAGAGTTTTCAGTTTCTCAACATTTTAGTACTTTAATAGTCAGGCATGTATAGTATATAGTTCAAGAAGGTGCTCTGGCTTGGATCATTCAAAGACTCATGTAGTAGGTTTTGCTCCCCATCCTGTGGTACTGTTAGGAGGAAGTGAATGTTTAAGGAGTGGGACCAAGTCAAAATCTGCCAGTCATGAGGGCCTTGGAATTTGTTTAAAGGATAGAAAGACCTTGGTCTTACCACAATCTATTAGGGTTATCAAACTGAAGCTGAACAGAGGAAACAAGGTATTGGGTGTTAAATTGAGTTCCACCCTATTACAATATGGCTAAGAATTTGGCTGTAGTAAGTCCATATCTGAAACTTTGTTGTATGCTGAGCTTAAAGGTGACAGCCTCCATCATTTGGATGAGGAAATTAAATTCAGGAAAGCACTCCACACAATTGGGTTACTGGTTGTCTTTTGACAAATTTTCCAAGAAGAGAGAAGTGTATAAATATTTGGAACATACAGTTTGGACAGAGTGGAGCACATTAAAGTTGCTCTTAAATAAGGTTCAGTTGCTAATATGAGTCACCCTTCTATGATGTTTACAAATCATGGTTATACTTAAAAAAAAAAAAAATGTTACTGATATTGCATAGGCCACCAATGAGAAGGTGTCATTGAGAAAGAATACTGATGTAGAAATGCTGTGTACATCATCCCTGCATATAGACCTACTATTTGGGCACATTAGTATATGCATTTATACTGCTCTGTCATAATTAGTTTTGGACAATTGACAGAATCTAGAATATCTTGGAAAATGAGTATCATTGAGGGATTTTTAGAAAGGGTTGGATTATGAGCATAAACAGGAAAACTGTCCTAGTGATGTGGATTCAGGAAGATGCAAGCTTACACGTTGTCAGCAATCGTGGGGTAGGACCTTGATTAAATGCAAGCAGATCACATGAGCTGAGTAGTATGCAGGCATGCACTCAATTTTACCAGCTCCGAACACTGGGTATGATGTGACTAGATCTCCCTAGCTCCTGCATCCTCTGCTGATGTCATAGTCCATGCAATGTTATAGAACACTGTGGGCTGTGACTTGGCCCTGTGACTTAAACGTCCCGTTCCCCTTGTTACTGTTGATCAGGTTATTTTGTCATAGTAATAATATTAAAATATGACTATGTAACTCAACAATTATTTTCAAAACATTGCAGGAATATACTCGATTTCATTAGTATCTGTTGCTAACACTTTCATAAAACCAGAGGGTATAGAGGCTCTATGAAAAATAAAATGTTAAATGTTAAAGCAGTGAAGTTTATTGTGTATACGTAATATAAAAGCTAAGGCCTTAGACTAAGGGATACTTTCTTATCTAAATACCATTATGTTGTTTTAATTGGAAATTTAAAAATTGTCAAATATAAAATTTGAACAAATGTCAATGGAATTCCACACCTGTACTGTAACCTTCAGTTATCCAAGTATAATTTGGCATATCATGAGCAATTAGGAACCTTTTTGTTCTTCCTTCCTGTCCTAATAATGTTTCCCAGGAATTTTTCAATCCTCAACAGTGTACTAGATGGATACTAAAATTCTTTTGGTTTTAATCTTGTAACCGTTTCATTTGGATTTTATCCTGTATGGTGCCATTAAATCTTCTGTAACACACTGGACTATGTTTACACATGGGAGGTAAAACAGAGCACAGAGCATCCACTCTTAATTCAGCCCAAGAAAATCTTTTACCTGAAATATTTAAATAGTTCAGACTAAGTGTTTTCTCTGCTTTAATTACAGGAATTCCTTTAGCAGTCTACTGGCAGCTTAAGTGAAGCAGGCTGACCCCAATTTAACAAGTTTTAAGGGGAGGGGAGGGGAGGGGAGGGGAGGGGAGGGGAAGGGAAGGGAAGGGAAGGGAAGGGAAGGGAAGGGAAGGGAAGGGAAGGGAAGGGAAGGGAAGGNGATTCTAATTAAGGAATTCCATTCTAGCTAACCTTCTCATGAATAATGCAATACTCTAAAACCACAGCTCAATCTATTTCCTAAACCATTGTAAATTCCTGTATATGGGAGTGACTCAAGTATCTCAGTCTGGTTCCTTCTCAGGTCACAAACCTCCTTATTCTTAGTTAGTGGTGAATTCCTCTGTAGGGCAGTGACTTAGCTATTCATGCTCAGGGTTGGATCAAGGACTGCCTAGGATCTAACTTGGCTATATGTTAAATTATGAATCCTTAGAAGCACTTATAATGAAGCAATATTAGGGGAAAGCACACAGATCTGTTTACTAACTAAATCAAGGACGTTGGAGCATTCTTTATACAGGATGCCACAATTCCAGGAGACTAAAGTCCCAGGCTTTTTTCCCTGGGACTGCGCCAACAGCCAACCATTGGACTGAGCACAGGATCCCCAATGGAGTTGTTGGAGAAAGGACTGAAGGAGCTGAAGGAGTTTGCAGCTCCACAGGAGGAACAACAAACAATATTAACCAACCAGACTTCCCAGAGCTCCCATGGAGGAAACCACCAACCAAAGTGTACACATGGAATGACTCATGGCTCCAGTTGCTTATGTAGTAGACGATGGATTTGTGGAACATCAATGGGAGAAGAGGCCCTTGAACCTGTGAAGGCTTGATGACTCTGTGTAGGGAATGCCAGGTCATGGATGTAAGAGTGGGTAGGTGGGTGGGAAAACACTCTCAAAAAAGCAGAGGGAGGGTGGATTGTATAAGATCTTACTCCTCACAGTAGACCACCTACCCCTGTGCCCTCCCTTACCCCCATGGTCTGGCCTTCTTTTGTGCGTTTGAGGTGACCTCACTGTTACTTTGCTGGCAGAATCTGTGTCCCCAGATGTAACATCAGACTGGCCTTAGTCATGCCTTCTTTAGCATAGATTTTCACCTTATGATAAGAGTCAAACTTAAGAAAGCCCCTACCGTGCTTCAGGCAGGCAGTATAAACACTCTAGATGTAATAGTGCTATGTAGCTCTGTATGAGGTTAATTTTTATAATTTACAGCTGAGCAATTTGATGTGAGGGGAGTGCTATGTACCTCAGGTACCACAACTTAAAGACAGAGCAACAGGGGGTAGAACATAGGTAGCTTAGTTGTAATATACATTGATTTTATACTTTATATAGCTAGCCTGAAACTTCAATTTATTATTTGAGTCCACTACACATTTTTTCTTTTGTATAAAATTTAATTCCTAGGTGAATTATTTTATCATCTATCTATCTATCTATCTATCTATCTATCTATCTATCTATCTTCCCTTATATATTACATCCTGAGCACTATTTCCTCTCTGTCATTACTCCCAGTCCCTAACCCCACATCCCCTCTTCACAAGTCCACTCCTTCTCTATCTACCTTCAGAAAAGAGCAGGCTTCCAGGTATATCAACTGAACACAGCAGAACAGGCAAGTGACAATAGGAAGAGGCCCCTCATATCAGTGCTGAAAGAGGCTGACCAGTAGGAGGAAAAGGGGCTCTAAGACTAGACAAACGTTCACAGATACTACAACTCTCAATGTTGGGAGTTCAGCAAGAAAATTGTGTTTTTACTTTTATCCATGTGTATATGTGTGTATGTAGGTGTGTATACTTGTCTGTGTACAGTTCCCCTCAGAGGCCAGAAGGAGGGTCTTTTATCCTGCAGAATGGAGATATGGGTCACTTCAATTCGAGTGTTGGGAACTGACTGTAAGTCTAAGAGAACTTCAGGTGCTTCCACACTTTTAGGAGTAGATTCTTTTTTCCTCCTAGCTCAAACATTGCCTGGATGTTTTTTATGAAGTTTAAGGCCCACCCAAGCTCTGAGAAACAACTGTGGAGAGGGCATTCATAATTTCTTCTTCATTGTTTGCATGCATGGTTGTTTGGCAATTTCTGAGACATTACTCTACATGTTTGGTTTTCATGTTAGAGAATTCATTCACCCAATGGCCACTGAACTTTCCTTCTGGGCCTGTGGTGAGGCATAGCTTCACTACTGCTGTGTGCCTCCCTCGACCAGCAAGAAAGTCACGCCACCACCGGTATCTTCTCAGTCAGCTTTATTCTGGAGAACCTTGATCTTAGATTCCCAAGACCCTGGACAGCAGCATAGCTGCTGCTTTTATACTCTCCCAGGGTAAGGGGGTGGGTATTGTAGTAGATACAAATTGGTGCACCAAGCTATGCTTCATTTGCATGTGGCCCGTTCATTGGTGCCACAAACCACATCCATTAGCATATTGCCCATTCGGGAGGGGCTATTGCTTGAGGAGGGCCTGAAGAGAGAGCTTCACATGCACACTAGGCTCCCTCACCTAGGCTCCCTCTCCTGGCAGCTAGCCGGTCCCAAGCCATCTTATAATGGGGCAGAGCGGGAGGCCTTCCCAGAGCCGGACGGCCTTCCTGGATCCGGAAAACCTTCCCAGAGCCGGGACAAGGCTTTCACGAGGCTTTCCAGGAGCCCGGATGAAGGCTTTCCTGGAGTGCGGGGGCGACCTTTCCCCAGGCTCCTCCTGGAGCTGTGACCCATCCCGAGGCGGCGGCTACCTACACACTACAAAGATGATATGGAGGTCCTGAGTTTGTGGTGGATGGGAAAGAAAGAGAAGAAAGAAGGGGGGGAGGGAGGGAGAGATGGAGGGAGGGAAAGAGAGAGAGAGAGAGAGAGAGAGAGAGAGAGAGAGAGAGAGTACCCAGAGACAGGATATGTCCTGTGAGGTATTCCCTGAAGAACCTACTTCCTATATCTGTTGGGCTTCCAGTTTGTACTCAACAATAATTGCACAATTTTAAAGATGGAAGCATTTAACTTTTCTCTTATTCCAATATGGGTATAACTGTAATCATAGTGAGTCAGGAGGTTAATTATGGTTCAAAGTCAGCTGTGTGCATCCCATTCAGAATATCAGTAGGCTTCAAGTGGGTGTTTGTGTTCAGGTTCATAGTCAGCGATGCTGCCCTGGTGGTAGACAGTAGTTTCTAGGCAAGGATTTACTAGGGCTTGCAGAAAACACATACAAAAGTGAGAATAGTGATTTAGAGGTGAGAGGGAAGGTTATGCTAAAGGAGAGTATGGAGGCCTTGCCTATATTGGTAAATTAATTAATTTCAACTTAGTTCATCCCTTAAGTCTTTTAAAATTACAAACAATAAACAGACTGAGATGTATATCAGTAGTAGAGCAGTTGACTATAAAGTGTGATGCTCTGGATTCAATCCTCAGAACTAGTCAGTATGTAAACAACTGAATATAGTAATATATACTCATGAAGCAACACACTTACCATTACTGTAGGTGCACTAAAGAGCTTATATACACTACTTGCCATCTTTATTAAAGTTCCATGTATTTGTGCATTGATTAGCTAGAGAAAGTTTTCCATACGCTTATACAGTTAAACAAAATATAATAGAGTCCTATTGACGTATAACCCTGTTGAATGAACAATCAGCCTTCTGCCCCTTTCGTTTGCTCTATACTTCTCTATAGCCTCAAATTTCACTTCACAATTCTATGTAAATTGAAATACACCATATTTTAAAGATTTATATATTCATGTGACCCATATTCAGGATTATGAAAAATTCTAAGATGTTGTCCAGTCTAAATAATCAATAATAATTGTATGCTGTCTTGAAATCCTGGTTTAATTTCTTAGACCCAATCAAGAAACTTTATGCTTAGACAATACATTAATAAAATACATTGTTTGCATTCAATTTTGAATATTAACTGAGGCTGTCAGAAGTAACAAATAATCTTTATATGGTGTGTTGCTGAGTCGGCTTAAACAGTCCCTACTTCTCGAATTCAACGCAATTATAAGATATGATTACTGCTGATTACCATCAATCAGTGAAGTTTTAAGTGTAATTTATATTGCCGCAGCTGTGTTAGATTAAATCATCACAGAATATACAAATCCTACCAGATACATGGAATTATTTGAACAAACCCAAATACTGTAAACTCATAACACTGCAAATGTACACCTTGCCAATGTATCCATTGTGTAAGACTTTGGGTCTGAGTTCTCACAAAGAAACCTTTACCTGGCAAACTGGTAGTGTTTGGCTCTTGCTTTGAAAGAAAAAAGGCACACTTGTTTCACTGAACTTGGCATAACTACTAATCTTTGATAATATGTTTTTTTTTTTAAGCATGGAATATTATCTCTAATATGCTTGAAAAAGAAGAGTGTTACAACTGTTAAATTAGATTTCTGTCCTCCAAAATTGATAATGGGACAGAAGTTTTTACTTTTTATTTTTAACTCCACAAAGAGAAAATTTCAGATTAACCAAACATGTATGTATCTATGGACACCAGATGGCTCACCTGTGTGGTCAGTCCCTCGATCAGTCATTTACATATGACACAGGATTGGTAGATAACAAAACCTTACATCTGGACACTGTGATGGTCAGAGTGCTGTCAGTACAGTTAGTATGTGGGAGGATCAGATTATAAGGAAATTGGTTTATTTTTTTGTCATAGCTTTGGGGGCTTTGTTCCATAAGGACTTGGCCTCAATACATTTGGGCTATCACAGTAATGTGCCTTATGGTTCACAGCAGTAGTATAAACATGCTTATTGTGGAGAAGGATGGAGCAAAAGAGAGAAATGGGAGGAGACTGAATCCAGTTCTCTTCAAAGAGACTCACTAGAAATCCCAAAGGCCTCCTCTTGAATGTTTTGAATGGAAACATTCAAATGAGCAGCCTTTATCATGTGGGCCATGGGAAAGCTGAACATGAACACAGCCCGTTGCAGACACTGGATATACCTCACTATTAGACAAATGGAGGTCATTTACTCAGGCTGAGCACCAAGTGGGGTGAACCTGTGTCCATCTTACTGCTTGTCTATATTGCCTTTTTCTTTGTATTTAATCATAAAGTTGAGTTTTGAGTACAAAGGAAAGTACTTTCTTGTTGTTGTTGTTCCTGCTGCTGCTGCTACCTATTATAATTTAGAGGTGTGAGGATCAAAAGACAAAATTAATAGAAATTTTTTGAAACCAGTGAAAACATGACCTAAATGCCTTCTGGAATGACTTACTAATAAAATTAATTTGATTGTGTTATTTAAGCCAAATGTAGAAGTAACAAATAGAATATAGTGATAATTCAACAATTTTTTTCTCTTTATACTCTGTTTTTTATGGATAATACAATTAACCCAAATCTAGACATTTTAAAATCTGTCTCTGGAAGGGATTGTTATGTAGACAACAAAAATCGAATGTCCTCTGAGCTGGAAGAATGGTTCTGAGGCTGAGAGAAACAGCTGCTGGTCTGAAATGCAAGTTACCAACTAAGAAACACATTTTAATGCCTTAAAGTCTAAAAAAATATGCATTCAAATTTTGAAGTTAAAATGCTGTACTATTTTATACCAACTCTCAAAAGCATGATAAACTTTTGAAAGTACTCGGCTGCTATTTTTCTTTTAAATTCTTGCAATTAAATACTTAACTTCCACTGCCAAAATGGTCAGAGGCTCTGCCATGAAAAATCTACAGCAGGCATGTCTCTCTTCATCATTACCTGCTCCTGGTGCATACTTAAGATGTTTGTGAGCTTGTCTTATAGTTGTTTTATATATCAAAATGAAAATGTTTTCCCTCCTGGACTAATAAAGTGTAAATTTTTGTGAACATGAAATGAAACTTAAAAAGAATATGGATATTTATTTTAGGTGCTTATTCCATTTTGAAAACCAGAAAAGAAACCTCATCAACCTATAAGACAGAGATTTTTATTTAAAATCAAACTCATAAACTGTTGACATACCCACAGGTAAACAGAAGAGTTCTATGGAATGAGGGAAATTAGTGGGAGCCACACAGAAGTAGTTAGCACAGAATCCATGGAGGCCACCTGTCAGTAGATATTAAAAAATTACCTGCATCTTCATAAATATGTGATCTTTGCAGACTTTCACAGACCACTATGTTCTTTACTTAAAATGTATAAAATTAACCAACTCAGTTTAGACTATTGCGCCGAACTGTAAATAACCCTTCACAAGTTTCTTTCTTGCCTGAACTTTTCCTTCAAAATGTGGGAACATAAAAGTTCAATTTAGCTTTTTTCTTCTTGCCTCTTAGAGATACCTGAAAATGTGGGATGAACCAAATACAAGAGGCAGATGTATCAGGATACCCATTTTCCTGATGAGGTGCTGTACCATATAGCATGTTTTCTGAGAGTGAGACGATAGTACAGACAGACCACAGTATGAAACAGGCATTTTAATTCAAATCTAGCCCTGAGGGTATTCCACTCTCCCGATTCTTCCCTTACATACCATCTCAGGAATGAGAGGAAGGAGTTAGAATATGAAAGATGAACAATTATGTCAGAGTAGACAATTACACAAAAAGAAGGGGATGAACTCTCTCCAAACAGCCAAGCAGTAAGTGATTGGTTGCCACAAAATACAAGTTGGGCAATTAATTTACCAGTGGGTACTTCTTGCCTGGTGATTTGGCATCACAAATGATTTTACTTCCTTCTCAGCATCTGCTAGCATTATTGAAATTAGTCACAGGAGAAGTTTCCAGGTCAGCCACAGTTTGCTTGGTCTTTATCATATATGTGATATCTGTGGAATATTCTGAAACAAGCTCTTTCCATAAAGATCTGATGAGCAAGAAGAGTCTGCATTGCTTAAGGGATCCCTGGAGCATCCCTGATCAGTGGTTCTCAAAAAAGTACCCTGTTTCCACAAGGGAAGGGAAGACTGTAGGAGCTATAGGGGATGGAGGACATCAGGAGAACGAACGTGGCCCACTGAATCACCTAAGCAATGGGCATATGAGCTCACAGAGACTGAATCAGCAAGAGCAGGGTCTGCAGAAGGTCCTGTGTGCATGCTGTATCTGTCAGCTTGGTACCTTTGTAGGACTCTGACAAATGGGAGCAGGCATTTCTCTAACTCTTTTGCCTGCTCTTGAGATTCTTTTCATTCTATTGGGCTGCCTTGTCCAGCCTCAGGATGAGGGATGTGTCTTGTCCTACTGTGTTTTCTTCTGTCACTTTGTCCTGTTGGGCTGGGGTCTCTTGGAGGTCTCCTTTTTTCTAAAGAGGGATAGAAGTGGAAGTGGATCTGACAGAGACAGGAAGAGACAGGGGAACTAGGAGGAGTGGGGGGAAGGGAAACTGTGATCTGGACGTATTTTATGGGAGAAGAATCTATTTTTAATATTTTTTAAATGAAAGGATGGGAAGGAAATCCTCAGAATACATTATATAGATGTAAGAAATTATCAGAGGCTGCCTAATCTAAATAAATAAATAAATAATAAATCAGAAAAAAGGAGAAGTAGGAAGAGGAAGAGAAGGAAGAAGAGGAGGAGGAGGAAGAAGAGGAGGAAGAGGGGAATTAGTTTCCAAGTTGCCCCCCAACAAAACCTGAGCCTAGTTCCAGTCTCTAGGCTAATCCCCAACAAGACCAGTGTCTCCAGGTTAAAACCCCAACAAGACTATTTTCTCCAGGTTATTCCTCCAACAAACCTGCACCCTGAGGTTACAAGCCCAACCACTGCCTTAAAACCACCAATGCAGAGGGGGGGCAGAAATTTAATTTATGATATGACTCTCAGCACCAGCCAATTATGCTAAAGGCCACAGTAGCTTTCCAGTTAGATGTTTGCACATGTACTCCCTGCTTGCTGCTCTCTATAAAGCCTTGCCCCATAGACATGTGGTTCTCCCCTCTACACCAAAACCATCCTGTGTGATGATGGCATGTTGCAGGGCCTGAGATATCTCAAATAGAATAAAGACTCTGATGTGAGTTGCATCAGATTGGCTTCTGTCTGCTTTTTGGGGACCACTAACATTTCCTTGGTTCTACAATACCCATGATGGAAAGCAATGAAGCCTGTTTTCGCAAATTCTTGAACACATATGATATGCTCTGTGAAACTCCATTCCCCTGGTGTGTACAATTTCCTATTTCTAAATCAATGACTCAAAACTACCTACTCTTGTCAGACTTGCCTCATCTTTGGCCTGTTGATCAATTTCTTCACTATTACTCTCCTCCACACTCCTTTCAATCAAAGTATTTCTTCTTTCTGACTTAACACAGGTTTGATGGTTTTATTCCTACTAAAGAATTGCCAGATATGGCCAATTCTAGTTAAGTTTGAGTTGTATACCAGTCAGGGGATGGCTATTCATTGAAATTTTGAATTTAACTTAGCATCCTATTTTATATTGAAACTCTCTACTACTTATTATTTGTGTGATTTATCACTTTCCTCTGCTGTATTATCTAAGAAGTTGAAGGAGCCATTCCCCTTCATGAAATGCACATTGTTTTACTTTCTTTTTAAACTATCATAATAAAGGATTTATGAAAAGATTTTAAATATGCTCACCTCTGGATTCAAACACACAAGCAAGACAAGTTCTTCAATGCGTATGAAATTAAGATTCACACACTGATTTTTCTATACAAAAGCTAGGTCAGAAGGGCTCCCTGTGGCTATTTTACAAACATAATACTTGCTCAACCCCAATTAAGATAAAAAGAGTTCTTTTGATAGAAATGCAGGGTAGATTTTAAAAGACTTGAAATCCATTATATGCTTCATCACTCTGACTTGAGGTGAACATAAAAGTCACTGTGTGGCAACCTCAGAGCCCACTCCATTTCCACTTGGCCTAATTACAATACTTAACATCAAACTCCAAGCTAAGTTAATGATGCAGTATTTTATGTATCTCTCCCAGCATAGCTTCTTGCACAGTTGTCTACCCCCAAACTTAGTGGTTAAAATGATCAAGTGTTTCATTTGTTCACAATCCTATGCTGTATGTTAGATTCAATGAGTGGCTACTTGCTGAAACCCTTCATGTTGGTATGTGGTTATATTCAGGAAGTGTGCTACCTAAAGTCTGTCTTTATTCATACCTGGGGACAATTCACTTTGATTCCTCTTTGCTTGTCCTGTTGAGCTCCTCCTCATTCCTATGCACTGTTTTGGGGCTTTCTTTATCAGATTCCCTCCTCTTCCCTGATAGCTGACACCTTGGCTGTCAGAATTCTTAAACATGCAAAAACAGAGATCACTTCCACCACACTCAATTGAAAAAAATAAAACAACTCACAGGCATAATACAACCTGGCTGGAATGTCTAAAACTGGGGTTGTTTGGTATAACCAGTACAGCAAGCTACCACCCTATAGTGAAGTTTCAGATCAACATCGTGCACCAAAAACTAAAATAATACATCAACCCAGTTTTAATTGTACTATTAAGGAGATAGCTTACATCATTTACCATTATGGCCGGGTGTGTTGGCACACGCCTTTAATCCCAGCACTCGGGAGGCAGAGGCAGGTGGATTTCTGGGTTGGAAGGCCAGCCTGATCTACAAAGTGAGCTCCCGGACAGGAGGGCTATACAGAGAAACCCTGTCTCAAAAAACAAAACAAAACAAAACAAAACAAAAAAGCAAAACAAAAAATCATTTACCATTATATCCTTTCTCCAAAAGTGTGGAAAAGTGGGAAAAAGATGAATGGACTTCAGGGCCTACCATAACATGAAAGTAAACTACAGACTTCCATTGTATAGTTATTAGTGTGTGTGTATACTGTTATGCAGTATAAGACATACATAGACAATCATAATTTGTGTTGTGCAAATCATGAACATCTAACGGATCATATTATGAAAATGAGAAACTGTTACTGTGATATTGTCATGATACATTAATTTTAGTTTTTGAGCTCTAACAAATACATTTATATTGGTAAATGCATGTGAGTACTTGACAGTAATATGAACTTTTAATTATTGCTTTACAATCTTACACAGGTCAACTAAATAAGACTGGTTTATTACAGTGTGTGAGTGTGTGTGTGTGTGGGGGGGTATGTGTGTGTGTATGAATTCATGTGCAACACTCCCTTTGGAAGTCAGAGGACATCAAATAACAGTAATTACAATCTGTCTTCTTTGCCACAGAGTCTCTTGATTGCCACTCTGTACACAACAGGGCAGCTGGGCATACATTTCTGAGGATGTGCCTGTCTCCATCCCCCCTCTTGCCATAGGTAAGCTGGGTTTATACATGCACACTGCCTAGCCCAGCACTATGGTATTTCTAAGGATCCATATTCAGATTTTTATGTTTGTGCTTCAGGCTCATTACCCACTGAGTATTTTCACCTGCCCTCATTGTGGTTTAGAAATTATCTTCCTTTTCTCTTATTTTTTTCTGTAAGATGTTAAAGGGGTTTGTTAAAGGTCAAACCATGTCTGTGTAATCGTCTCTATCTCCTTCTGCATTCCACTCACTTTTGCTTCCTATAACTGTGAAGTTATAGCATGAATTAATGTACACTTTTAGCACGTACTCAGTGTCTGCTGAGTCTGCTTTGCTGTTTTCTAGGTACTATAGTAAAAGCCTATTGAGGAAATAACTCACTGTTGTTGTACAACAAGCTAATGATTCTCTTGGAAGATTTCATGCCATGAAAATGTACCTGTGCACCTTTCCTTATCTGATTGTCTTAGGTGCACTACACTGAGGCAAATATAGAATGCAGGTTTTCAATTATCTAAGTTAAATAAAATCACTTTGCATGTTTTTGGACCAATTTTGGATTATATCAGTTGCACAGCTGTGAATAAAATTAAGTAATCCTCACAGGTGTTTTACAAACAAATGATTAGTAGTCGTTCCCAGTTCATATAAAAGCCAATTTAAACATCTCTCTCATTCTCTACCTGGGTAGATCTCCAATGCTCTACAGCAGTTTCAAGTGAAAGAAAGATACAGTATTGGTTTGAATTGGAAATGTTCCTCTAAGGGCTCAGATATTTTTAATTAACTGCTCCCCTATTGGTGGCACTGTTTGAAGAGATTTAGGAGGTGTGTCCTTGCTGGAGGAAATGCAATTTTAAATGTGGAGTTTGGGAGTTTAGAACATGAGTTATAATGAGTTTGTGCTTATTGATTTGTCCTTTCAGCTTACGATGTGAGTTCCGGAAATCGTGCTTCTTTTATGACTGCTTCTTGTTTCCCTGTTTCCCACATGGACTCTTGTCTCTCTAGAGCTCAGAGCCAAAACAAAGCTTTGTCTTCCATTAGTTGCTTTTCTGCATCATAATGCATCATGGTCACAGAAGTAACTAACAGATACAGTTATTTCCAGCAGTGAAGAATCCATGAAAAGGGTTTGCTGGGCCAATAACCACTGGGCTTTCCTGCTTCTTACCAGGGCAGATTGTGTCATCCTGATTCTGCTCTATGACCTCACATGTATTCTCCTGAAAATACTTGAGTATTTTCCTATTTGTTTTATAAGCTTCCTTAGAACTTGGTTTCATTAGTTCTACAATTTTAAATTAGAGAAAAAAGAAAAAAGAAGCTTTAGAGTCATGCATAAAGAAGTACATACCTGGCAATTAACTGTGCTGTGCCTGTGTGTGCATGTGCTTACATGTTTATGTGTGTGTTTGTGTGTCTGTGTTTGTCTATGTGTGTAATTGTTTATGTCTGAGTGTGCATGTGTGTGTGCTCATTTTTGGTGCAGATGCACATTTTTTTGTGCATGTGGAGGTAAAAAAGTAACTAAAGATGTCCTTCCTAAATTACCATCCTCCTTTGATGACAAGGGCTCCTTTTGACCTTTAGCTCACCAAGAAGACTAGGCTGGCTGGCAAAGTGCTTTGAATATATCTTGGCTCTGTCTTCTCATCACTAGGATTATAAATATATATCATCATTCCTAGATCTTTTTTATGTAAATTATACACATAGAACTCCTGTTTGTGATTACTATGTACCTACTGAAACATCTCTCTACCATATATCCAATAGTTTCTGATTTTTATTCTGTAATTACATTCCTGTCTGTGGTATAACATATTCTTTTCAATGGGGAGATTAAATACAAATATATATAGAATTCCAATTTCCTGAAACATTATTCCAAACAACATTTTTGTACACATTTTGACAAAACTTTTTAGTTTTGTTAAATTGTATTCAATTACATTGAGAATACATACGTACACACATACCCTGAATAAACTTGTTATTATAATATTACAGTAAATATAATAATAGGTATTCAAATGTTGCATATATATATATATATATATATATATATATATATATATATATACAAACATAGATGTCTCTACATATATATGTGTGTGTCTCTCTATATAAACATACTTTTTATCTAATCTGCATTATACTTTTTAACTGTTCAGTACATTATACATAAAGAGTTAGAGTTATTTATCTCTCCTTTTAGTTCTTGTTATTCTCTAGGGTATTATTTGATTCCTATATATTTATTATATATTTTCTGGAGAGGTAATTTATAAGTTACTGTTGCATTATATTTAGGGTGTTCAGATTACTTTTCACTTGACCTCATTCTTTCATTCATGTTTCTGGATTACAACACCATAACATTTAATGTTATTTATTAAAATCTTATTGTGATAACTATGTACTATTCACCTTATATGTTTACCTTGTAAATAAGATAAGAGCAAATTAAAGTACATTTGTACTATTTTTAATATTCACATATGTACTTACTTTGTTTGATTTTTATGATTTTCTGCATGGGAATTTGAAAAAACTTGAATTAGTAGAGAAAAAATAGTTTGTTTCAGATGAATGTAGTCCTAGACTCAATTTCCAAGACATAAGTACACAGAGAAATACTGCAGTTCATTAAAGCTTTAAATAAATGCTATATATGTTAGTATTAGATCTAAACTCCACCTCCACATTTCCTGGGAACAGCCAAGTAGGCTTGGCCCAGTATAAAAGGGGCTGCTTGACCCCTCCTCTTTCTCTTAAGCTCTTGCCTCTCTCTTGCCTCTCTCTTGTCTCTTGCTCTCTTGTGCCCCTTTCTCTCTCTCCATTCCTCACTCCCCCCTCTCTCCACCTGGTCATGTCCAGACTCTATGACTCTACATTCTTCTCTCTGCCTTTCTCTGTCTGTAATACTCTCTTAACTCCCATCCCCATGTCCTAAATAAACTCTATTCAATACTATACCTGTGTCTGTCTTGTCCTTCAGGGGAAAGGGATGCCTTGGCATGGGCTCACTGAGGCACCCACTTCCCCCACACCTCGCCAGAACATATTCTTACATCTCTTTCTCTTTTTATGATCACAACAATATATTTTTATTCACTAATACTGTAGTAGTTATAAAGCTCAAAATACACTCACCAAAAACAAACAAACAAACAAACAAACAAACAAACAAAAGCAAAACATGAAAAATTTTACTTGAAGTCCACGAAGCCCCAAACTATCTATATAGTAGCTAACCATTGAACTGTTTTAGTGCGAACAGGATGTTAACTCAACTTCATAGTTATTGCAGATTAGGATTAAGAATGGGCTGATAACTGACAATATCAAAAACTTATGAGGAAAAGTATTGAAAAAAATACTTTCAAAGTAACCAAGTGACCATAATGGAAATGACTGACATAAAGGTATCTTTAATTCACTGGACATAATTGCCATATTGGAGGCTTACTACTGAATAAGCTCACCTTTTCTAGTTCTTTTTTTAACACTGGATAGTTGGTTCAATTCAGCTGTTCTGGCTCAAACTCCTCTGCATACGGACTAATCCAAACGGGCTTAACTCAACTTCTCACTGAATTAATCCTTTTATTATTAAACCAACTCTGGAAAATTGTTCTAATCTGGCTTTTCATTTTCTGGCTTCAACTGCCTCTGCTGACCCGCACTTTACATATTGCCCAAACTGAACTGCACTGAACTTAACTCCACGCAACTGAATTGACTGAATTGCCTCTCTCTCTCTCTCTCTCTCTCTCTCTCTCTCTCTCTCTGTGTGTGTGTGTGTGTGTGTGTTCACACCGGTTCTGTTAAGTCCACTCCTGTGCTGTTTTTATGAGAGTTGGACATAGCTTATCTCTGAATCCTTCAGTCAAATCTTTCTCTGATTCATCATTTTGTCCGCCCCTCGATTACATGCTATTGTGTGGGATTAAAGGTGTGCACTCTATTCCAGCTGGAGGTATCAAAGGTATGTGGCATGTTTGTATTCCAATTTATCCATTTCCAAAGCAGCCACATTGCTGAATTAAAATTACTCTATGCTATAAGAAAATACTGACATTTAAAATGAAAAGAAAATTATATAAAAGCTGAAGAATGCAAATGTTGATTTTGGAGGCTAAATATATTGTCAGGGAATATGAGGTTATGAGGAAGCACTATAGTATCATGTAACAGATTGAAGTTTAATCCCCAGGGTTGATGGCTGGTTATAGTGCTGTTCTATGTACAGGAATTGTAATTCTAACATTCTGAGGATGGAGAGATCGGATCAGAGAAGTTCATAGTAATTCTCAGCTGCAATATAGCCAGGAATATATGAGACCATGTCAGAAAATTAACTTAACTAAAGTCATATAACAAAGTGTACATTTACCTTCATTTCTATGCCATTATATTCCTAAGATATAGGCCAGGAACAGTCTTGTCCAATGGTGAGAGAAATACTGCTTAAAAATGTACTTGCGTGAGCACTCAGCATGAAGACTTCAATCACAAACTGGGTTAATTAATTGGTTCTGGGGAACTCTGTGAAGGTTAAGTGAAAGGAAAATGTAACTAGCAATTTTGAATTCATTTGCTCATTTATTCCTTTCTAGTTCTAGGAAGTGAAATAATATATAAATGGAGAGAAAGTGCCCAGTGACCGAGAAGATAACTCCTTCTGTTTTCTCCCAAAGAGACTAAAAATCTCTCTCTGGCCTTGCACTTAGAGAAAGAAATTAATTACAGAGTCACAGGTACAGCTCAGAAGAAAATTGATCCAACCAACACATTAACAAAGTCCCACTATGCACTGAAGAGCAGGCAGCTCAGCCAACTTTGCCCTACAGTGTCATTGTCACAGTGGGCCAGGCCCCAACGACTGTCACCTGAGTCATGTAATCTGTGAAGACTGAGGAATATTTTCTGACTATTCTAAGGATAAAGAGACCAATCTGATTTAGGCACATTCTGATCAATTTGCCCAATTTTCTGAAAAAAATTGCATCGAAAAAATGTGGTGAAAATTTTGCTTATTCAAATAGTTATGTTACCAATTTTATATGTATGATAGTAAGACTTCAACTTAGCTCCACAATTAATTACTAAACACCTCTCAACATGCTAGTGATGTCCAGTAGGAGTGTATAAATGCGCTGACTTTCAGATACTTGTGATGTAGCATTTAATTTATTTCTTTATGTTCTTTTTTATGTGATCTTTCTCACTTCAATATCCTCTAAACAGTTGTAAGTCCAGCCATTTGGAACAAATGTATACATTTTTATTAACATAAATAATTATCAATAAAACAACTATTATTTGCTTAACATTATGCTCAGCATTTTTACAAAAAATAAAAGTTAATTGACTCATCTGATAAGTGTTATATGTGTTCTGTTTGAAGACAAACGAACTCTAAAGTGACCACTAACAAGGAAATGGGACAAAGGTTTTCTTGCCATTGCTGTGCGGGCTCTGTGCTCCTTCAGTGAATCCTGAGACTGGATGTGTGACTCCAGAGAAGCTTATGCGACAATGCCCTGGGAAACTAACTAATAATGAGACATAACAATTTCAGCTTCTCTCATACTTAGCTCAGCATCTTTTTTTTGTTGTTGTTGTTGTAAATAAGCTGCTTCAAGTTTCTGTGCTTGAGATAGAGATCATGATTACACCATATTGCTTTTGCAATTTTTATTACATGTGCATTTAATATATTGAGATTGATAATAAGTGTGTTAAGAGTTAGGCAACAGTACTGATAAATGAAAATAACCTTTGATATATCCTCAATGTAACTGTGAAGTGATTTCAGAGAGAGAAAAATTAAAGGGTGCTTGGAGAAGACAAAGGCTAGATTAGTCCCTGACAGTCATGACCACCAAGTCTCACTGCCATGTTTGATACAGCAATCAATATGTTATTAACCACATAATATATGCCACATAAAAGTCTAGTCATTGGTGATACATGTTTATGATTTTCTTAGATCTCAGTTTCCTTCTATCCACATTCCAAGGTGGAGACATAGGAACTTAGAAAAATGGCTCTTGTTACAAAATGAATGTGATTTTATTAAATAAGGTTAGTAAAGAGAGTTTTAATTTTAAACAAAAGGGGATCCTAATTGACTCTAGGTATATGAAGAGAAGGTAAATATCAAGGATCAGGTTTCTTCACTGGAAAATGAAGTTGAATAGCATGATTTCTAGGTTCTGAAGCATCAGTTGCCTCTAATTTTCTAGAAGCATCTAATTAGCACATTTGCTTTAAATGCACAGGAGTTGGGTTATCAAAAATGTCATGCTGCAGGTACGTTAGACACACCTGTGGAAAAAGGCCTGAAGAACCACTCCATGATTTATCTTCAAACATTTGTACAAAAACCCTAAACCATGTTTCCTCTAGTTTGAATATAATTAATGTTCAAAGAAGTCTAAAGCTATTTAAATACACGTTATTAATAAAAAAATTAAACATGGCTCTTTGTATTCTGTTGTACATATTCATGTTTTTAGGCAAGCTGGCTTAAATTGTATAATAATTTATAACTAATAATTTGATAGTTAAGTGGCAAGTGCAAAGAAGACAGTGGGCAAATAGCACTCAGCTAGAGAATTCTTGCCATAATTTGTTAGGTAACATTGCCAAATCATTTACTCTCAGCCTCCTTGATTTTCCTTTTGTAAAATAACAACAACAACAACAAATCCATCGACAAATGTTCCATTTTGTTTTACTCTGACTTAAGCTGAACTTCTGCAATTAAATGTGACTATATGTAAAATTCATCAGTGCAATTTGTACCACTAATTTTAATTCACTAGCCAATTTTATATCCAACCCAGATACTTGTCAAATGTGACATATTTTCTTATAGTTAATAAGTACAAAAGGAATAGGATAAATGCACCAATATTGACCATAAATGAGCATAGGTTTCCCCAAAGTGGCCCTTCCATACACGCTGCATAATTCTATCTTTCCAAATGATCCATTTTTTAAGTCATGGATCAAAGCTAAGTCTTCATTTACCTTCACTGAAAATATGTTGAATTTTTCTACCTGAATGATAACATAACAGTGATTACTTACAAATACCCTTAGGGATGGGGCGATGGTGTGGGTACTGGGCTGAAGGACAAGTCTGAGGATTGGAGTTCAGACACTCATCACACAAGGAAAAGCTGTGTCTGTTGCATGTATATAATTACAATAACAGGAAAGCAGAGACAGGGTGATCCAGGGGACTTACTGTCTAGCAGAAATGGTGATCTGAAGCTGCAGTCCAACACACTTTCTCTAAAATTAAGGTGCTGAGGGGGAGAGAAATATACTCGATACTGTTAATGATCTCTTATTTTACCACAAATAGATATCCTTATGTGTACATGCACACACACACATACAAACACACACACATATGCACAACAGACGTATAGTATGTAGACTCTAGTTTTATATCATTTGATTAAAACAATATCTTTTAATCTGAATAAATATACATGTTTGTACATAAAACTATCTTCATTCACACATTTGTGCTGTTGAACCAGAAAAGTGTGCACTACCTTGAAAATAATTGAATAATATTTCTACTTAATTAGAGACAAAGTAGAGGTCCCTCCCTGTACTGTTGTTTTCTTACAACTCAAGAGCATGGATGCAATATTTGACTTGCTAGTCAAGATGCTTGACAAAATAATCATATTAATGAGTTGTCAGCACTAAAGAGTGGAAGTGTTTGGCACGCATGCTTGTGCAGCCTGCCAGACACACGAGAGTCAAAATTACATCGTACAAGGGAGACTATACATTCTCTCTATAAGCACATTTCTTCCACTAATTAACAATGAAAGCTTGTCTAAACAGAAAACCAAATAAGCTCTATGATAAAGAAGCGCGTAAGTAACTCAGAAATGCAAAAGAACAGATCTCTTTGTATGTTAATAATATAATATATTTTTGTATATACTTGTGCAACTGTTTTCACACACATCATCAAAAATAACATTTTTTTAGAACATAAATACTACAGTTAAAATAAAATGCTTTGTTTGGGAGGATGAAGAGATGATTCAGAAGTTAAGAATTCTGGCTGTATTTCAACCTGACCTTGGTTCTGTTCCTAGCAGTTGGATAGTGGCTCATGCACATCTGGAACTCCCGCTTCAGGACATTTGGTACCCTCTTCTAGGATCTCCAGATACCAGACACAAAACATACTTCACAAACATACATGTGTCAAAATACATGAAAATACCTGTCAGCATTAGCTTTTCAATAACATTCAGATATTTAATAAAATTGGATATAGTCACTAAAATGTATCTCTATGAAGTACAGTTTACCACATCTTAAATTCTCTATGTTGATGGAGCAAATTGAGTTTTATAGTGGAGAAACTCAGTACTTTCTGAAAAATCTATTAATAACAAACTTTAAATTTCTAGTATATTTTAATAAAGTTAACATGTGTATTTACTGTTACAGTTGGAAGCAATAATTATGTGATTTTTTTGTGTGTATGTGCTTGATTTTTATTGTGTCAAAAGTGTGGTTCTAAAGTTTATATAGTGTTATACACAAAATAGCTTTTACATAAAAAGATGTCATTACTAATACATTTGTATTTTGATTGGTCATCTAAAATTAGATGAAGTATTTATATGTGTGCATAAAATAAATACATATATATCAACAATTTTATATTTTTATGAATTTGTTTTATTTTTAATTCTGTGTGTGCATGTGTTAGTGCGTGTGTGTGTGTGTGTGTGTGTGTGTGTGTGTGTAAATAGGGTATATACTACAGTGGGTACAAGTGTTGAAAGACAGCATTGGATCCCTTGAAGTATCCATTGCAGGCAATAAAAGTGTGACGTCTACAATTGGAACCTCTAAAACAGCAGTTAGTGTTGCTAATCACTGAACAATTACTTCATGTATCATAAATACTTTTTTTCCACTGAATACTATATTAAAGCTTACTAATATCTAATTCATACATTTGAAGCACCAAATTAATTCCCTACTCATGTATTATATTGAATAATTTTATTCTATCTTCTTCAGATAAGGATCCAACATAAAAGAATTATTTATGTTTAAATACTAAATTTCATAAAGATTGCAAATATAACTTTATATATTACAAGAGTTTGGCTTACATTCTGAAATTATAATCTACAATTTCAGATTAATCACTTTGGTCAATATGATTTTTTTACTTCTTATGTAAAGGTGTACATGTAGGACCTGATATACCCATCCATTGATCAGCCTATGTTATTTAATTACCCAAGGCTGTTAGGTCAATAAATGTTCTTTTCCAGTTGTAAGGATTTTGAACTAATCTAAGTTCTGGAATACTGTAGACATGAGGTGAATACTGAAAAAGTGAAAGACTGAGTTAATTGCAAATCTTTCCCTTATTAGTCCCAAGGGCTAAGAATGGTAAGCACATTCTTAGGTATCTTCAGAAGTGACAGTTGGATGAATAGAATAATCAAGTGTGAAACATGTCAAGATCGTTTGCTAATTCATCATTAAAGGAAGTTTTCTATAAAAAAAATCCTTTCATTTAAAATATATGATTTCACTGTGCAATGCCAAGTTTCTTTTTTGCACTAACTTTGATTTTGAAGTAATTCATTAGTTATTTGACCATATTTCTGTTTTCTTGTTTTGTGCTTTTATGTTTGGTGATTTGGAAATGGTTTCTGTCAGCCAAGTTTCAATTCTTTGCCAGGAAAAGCATGGGACCCCTTCAGGGGAAGAAATGGGAACAGCTGTCCTACCCAATGGTAGTGCCAACTGGAATCTTGCAGGCCAGCATACACTAGAGACACACTAGGCAGAGCCAGCAACAACCTGAAAAAGTTTACTGGCCTCAGGTACTATTTTTAGAAAAAGAATGCATTATGCACTTAAATTATTCATTTTTATCTTTTTATGATAAGCTTTATATAAGCCAGCTGAAAGTTTTCACGTAGGGAGTGGCTGCCATGTGGCAGATGGCCCTTCATTGCTTATGTCAACCTACTGGAGTTATTTTTCACAGTGGTTTTTCTCTTCTGAAGTTGAACTGCAGAAAGGTGAGTGATTATCAGAGGCACAGCAAGTTTCTGGATGCAGCCAGCTCAGGGAAGAGATTATTCCAAGGCATGCAAACACATGGAGAGAAGAGAAGAGAAGAGGTTTCCAAAGCCAACAGATTCCTTTGAAGAATTTGTTCCCCTAAGGTGATCCCAAAGCAACAGATCAGCGTCATGCCATTCTCTCCAGAAAGAGAAACATTACCTGTTATAAAACAGTGTCATTATAGCATTTATCCAAATGCTGACGCTTTGGAAGATCATTCCAGAGAAAAATAGGATATTTAAAGTGAGAGTCAGCATCATGACATTGTTTCTGGATAGAATAAATGACACATTTCATTAAAAAAATAAAGGATGCTTCTTTATGCAGAGAAGTTCTACATGTTTCTATAAAAGCATTTATTAATTCATCCCACATTTTTGCTCTTTTCCTTTCTTGGTGTCACATAACCTCCCTTCCTGCTAACTGATGAAAAGATAAATTTAAGAGATGAGGTTGGTGAAGAGAATCCTTCATTTTCATGTACAATATAATACAAAAAGGACCAAGTTGTTGAAGAACCCAACCGTGTACCTTCAATCATTTAGGATATATTTACTGTTGTTAACAGCAAACAAACAAACAAACAAAAAGACACCTCAAGAACCAATGGGATATAAAGTGTACAGTGTTTTCTAAAATCCAACTAATAGTGACAAAGGTAGTTTGTTGACTTTTGTTTTATATACCTTCCAGAAACTCAGATCATAGGATGCTCACTCCTTTTCCAGGTCGAGTTTTAATTGCCTTTTATATCTTCACATTAGTTTGTTAGATTAACTTTTAGCTACTATATTACACATGACTCTCTCTCTCTCTCTCTCATCTTTCATTCCCCTTTCTTCTCTGAGATTGTGCGGGGTGGGTGATGTAGAGTGTGGATAGATAGAGGTATATTCTAGGTAAGTGGTCACAAAAGGTACTTATGAATTTAATTTGATTAGCTCAAGGATTTTAGTATTGTTCAACTATAAAATGTTTTTGATGAGAAAACTACTGTATGTAAATTGAACTGTTTAGATTATTTTACCTGTAGAATGGCTAAAATGGAAGCTCATTAAAATATATTTCCATTCTGATTATTTTGTATAGTTTCCATTTAAAAACAATACCATTTAATCCATGGATTCAAAATATTAATATAATTTTAAAATTAGTAAAACAGGGTGATAAGAAAATTGGGGTATTTATCAACCACCTGACCATTTATATTTGTGAATATTCCATTTACAACACCATTTCAGAGAAATTTAAGTTGGGAAAAGTAATTTTCAAGTTAGATATTCAAAGAAAACATGAGATATGTCATATGTATGCTGATGATGAATCCATTAAAAAAAGCACATAAAAGTTACTTTTCCACTTCTCCATTCTGCTTCAGATGATATAGGTTGTTATTTTTCTCCATAGGAATAATATAAATTTTTCTTTCCTCTCTTTTGTTCCTTCACTTTTCTCCTTAGGAGAAAAGTAACTTTTATGTGCTTTTCTGTGTTGTTGTTGTTGTTGTTGTTGTTGTTGTTCCACTGGGGAGCAAATATAAAGTATATTTTCTCAAAATTATGGTTATATTTTTGCCAGTGAGATTGAAAAGTAGAATAACCTGCTTCTTGACACCTAACATAACGTTTCTTCTACACTGATTTAGCTGTTGTTGTATAAGATACATTTTTCCCCCTCATGATCTACATTGTAATGGCCAAAAGTTTCTTTGCCAAGGTCTAGTAAATTGGTTTTTATGGTAACTTAATTAACCTCTCCTTCATGATTTTATTTTGACCTTTATTCAGTAAGTGTGACCCTATGACTACCTCATTCATAATTAATTTTGTATTTGCTTTCCATGTTGCTATATATTTTTGGTTCCTTTATTAAATTTTGTGTGGAGAACATTTATTTGCACTTGGTGTGTAGGGTCTCAGTTCATACTGTACCCTTTTCTGGCATCGAAGCCTCCTAGCTTTTTTCCATCTCCTTCTCTCCATCCTCTTTTGATCTTCTTTCATCTCCTTTTAATAGCAGTTAGGTTAAAGGTTTTCTTCCATGGAAAGTGGCCCTTTTCATCTATTAAACATGAGCCATGGTTATGCACAGAGAAAATGCCATGAATCAGGAGGTTTATAATGACTCGACACCTACGATATTGAGAACCATACAGCTTCTACTTAAGGGCTTTGCTTTACAGAAGGATTCATATCCTATTGCGTGCCTTCTCTAAGCTGTGCATCATCGCCACGAAATACAGTGCTTTTTCTTTAATATTGGAATGTTTAATTCAGTCTTTTTTTCATGAAAAATCTGGATGTAGGGTTCCCTCATCTTTGTAACACCACCAGGCCTTAGCAAAGAAACCATTTCTAAAGCAATATATGGGTATATTTCATTAAATAGTTACTATATTCCAGTTATCTAATAATATACAACTTTGATATTATTTCAGGGTATAGGAATTAAATTGACTAGAATAAAAATTGTTTAGGGACTTAGCTCAGTGATAACCTAAAATACATCATCTTCTGTGTTCTATCCCTAGTACAGTAAGATATGCTCTATACTTCTGTTCAAAGACAAATTAAAGAAAAAAAAAGTTTAATTTAGTTACTTAATCAAAGTAAATAGTGATCCACTCAACCAGTAACATTTAAAGAAACAGGATTCATTAGAGAGAGGAGGAAATTTATCACATTATGTTTTCAATGACTAGTGCTTTATTACTGAGTATGAAGAAGAATTTTGATTGCTTTAATTTTACTTATCATTTCTCAGATAGTTTACATATATCTCAAATACATACAATCAGTGGGACTAATATATACCTCACATAGTGTACCTTAGATGCTCTAGATGCAAAGGCATTATGCTTTGATTCTTTATTTTTCCATGGTAAAGTCAAGACTAGATTCAAGCCATGGTGTCTCAGAACCAACAGACTGAATGCTTTCTTTACTACACAGTGCAAGGCTGTGATGTGGAGGCCAGAGGAGCTCAACCTCAAGGTAAGGCTTGATTTGTTAACAGCTACATCTCACACAACTGTAATAGCAATTGACCTACTTTAAACAAGCAATAAATAATTTGTCATATATCCATCATATAGCAATATATTGATTTAGATTGCATATATGACATTATATTTTTGTCAACCTATATGTGATAACTCTTAATAAAGAAGATACCAATTTGTTCCTACATGGAGTTTAATAAAAATCTAATAGTTGAGTCAATATTAATCAAATTAGAATTATAACAAGTGCTATAGGCTGCTATGTCTGAATAGCTCTGCCTTACTGGTGATCACAGGACAACTGGAGAAAGGATAAATCTTGGCCTATCACATATGCACACGTGTAAACTGTGGATTAAGAAAAGTATCTTTGTGGCCATTTCTTTTTATAATAACTGAAGTTACTTTCTTCTAAATAACATACAAAAACTAAACAACACACAGCTTGACTAAGGGAGTCAATCAAATGCATGTCCACTCAGAAGCTCCACACAGCTCAACAGACTCTCACACTGCTAGAACCGCCATTGTGAAGCTAGAACTGCCATTGTGTGTGAAGCTAAGATGCTTCTCTCTTTCTGTCAGTTATATCGTGCCTGCTTATTCACCTCAAAAGAACAGAATACATTATAAAGTTCACATTAGAAAAGGAATTGCTCCACCTCCTTGGTCATGTGCTACATGAGCTTTTACCTGCATCCTGTCCACCCTCGTCTATCAAAGCTCTCCTTTGACTTCCTTTTTAAAAGTTACACTCTTTTAATGTGTTATAGCTGCTTTCATATATACAACACACTATTAACTTGTATCACGCCTCAGGGAGAGCAAGAGAGTGTTTCCTGCCTGAGCTTGGATCTCCTTGCTTAACATTATGCTTTATAATTCTATTTCCTGCAAATTCCATGAATTCATTTTTCTTTATAGCTGACTAATATTCCATTTGTACATCCAGTGCATTTTGAAATGGTGATGACTAGGCTCGCCTGAATTTAACTGTTTAATCCCAGGCTCATGGGAGACTTAGTGGAGTTATGTTTTTTTATCTTTAGCTCTTCAATATTTGTTCTTCAGGACCTGGGTATTTACTCTAACCTGTTTAAAATCTTATTGCAATATCACTCTCTAAAAAAAGTATTATGACAAAGTTAAGAAGTGGAGGAAAATTCATAACTGTCTCCTAGGCTAGTAGGTTTTACTCTCAATGTCCATTCACTGAGTGCCATACATTTGCTTGTTGTGTAATGCTTAATTAAAGTTTAAAAAATCAAAATATTTTCAGGATCTTATGTACAGTGTAAATTTCATCATAAAAGAGGATCAATGTTAGCCTTGTGGTCTGTTGATACTCTAGTTTCTCACACGTGGTTGTTGCCAAGGAAAACCGAAATATATTTTGAACAGTTAAGGTCCTCCTTGAGAGTCACTTGTACAGGATGTAGTATAATGTCTAGTGTTAGATGGTTAATATATAGCTATATAATTTATTCATCAGCAGAAGTGAACACTGAATATTTGAAACCTGTCCCAGTGGCTTGCAATAGCACTTGATAGCTGACCTCTTCTGTCTTGTGTCAACTAAGCCTTTGCCCTACAGGAGACCATGAGAGAAATAAAATAAAATAAAATCTATACAGAGAATAAAACAAATTATCCAAACAACAAAGCTCAGAAAAACAAATTGTATTTTAGCACTTGAAGGTTAAAACTTACCAGGTACCTTGTTTTGGCTATAATACCCTTCTTCAAAGAAGCTATCAGAATGTCTCTATAGGTGAGTATGCTACAGGATAGCGACATGCTGCTCTTGGCTGTTTAGCCTGGAGTCAGGTCAGGGATACCAGCTGTGATAAATTGTAAAGTAAGTATGTAAAATTTGACAAGCCAGGCAAGGATGTGTGTGTTGGAGAACTTCAATATTTTGTTCTTAACGTTGTCTTTCAGAATGTTCAAAGGTAGCCAAAGAGCACACAGACTGAGAGGCAGGGAGTAGGCCAGTTGCAGAGATATTTTTCACATCATGGACATATTATTCACAACATTACTATTCTGTGTTTTTGTTTGTTGTTTGTTTTTCTTGTCAAAATCTCAATCGTTTGATTTTAGTAATAATGGCTCTGGAGCCAGATGCTAAGGTGAAAACCTGCTGCCTCACAGAGGCAGAGAAAGCACCCAGCTATCTTCTTCCTCAGCCTGGGTCCCTCCACCAATGTCCCTCTCTCATGCATCTCAAGCACCCCTGCAAACTCAGTGTCCTTCCATTCTCCATCCTGTGCATCTCTCTATCCGTCTTCCTAACTTCCCGTTCTCTATGATTTTTCTTAGTAATATTATGGTCACTTCCTGCTAACTGGTCCTTCCCCCATTTTTGACCTTATTAATCCTGTTTACAATATTTGGGCAGAAAGCTCTGGAATTAAAGTTGTGTGCTAAAGTCTGAGCCACACCACAACTAGAAACATGTTTTCCCAGTAAATAACACAACCTTGGAGTTCAAATAACCTAAAACAGTTCTGATCATCAATTTCTATCACATCACTCTTTTTTATGTTGTGAATACATTTTCCTCCACTTAGAGTCATGCCTGCTTCCTCTTCAGCTCCCACATCTGAAGGTTCCCACAATGCACAGTGAAGCAAATAGAGGATCCTCATGATGAATTAACTGAGACATCTTTGAAACAATGGCAACTAATAGAATTTTACATAACATGGAAACAAAAGACCAAGAGGATAAGTTGAATGGCATGGTAAAGATAAAGGCATTAATTAAAACACTTTGAATATGTGTATTTTATCTGTGACAAGTATAAAATCTACTAATCACAAAAAAGAAACAAAGCCATTTATTAGTTTCAAAATAAATCCTATCATGTCAGGGTATTTCTACAATTTCAATGAGTTGTGGATTGATGTACAAATAAAACAATAAAAATTTATCATCATCTACATTTAAATTTCTCTGGATGTTATATGGAAATAGACATGGTATTTCTGTCACCAATAGAGTCAAATCTATCATCAGCCCTAAATTCTACCATTTTGTCCTCAGATCCTTCATTCCAGGTAAGATGGAAATTATGAAGAAGTAAGCAGTGCCATCACAAAGAAGCTTTCCTCAGGCTTCTGTTTTGATATAAGGGAGATGAGACATACACTAGGGTTCTAGATTGACTGAGGACAAAGGGTGAAACTGAAGTCTAGAAACCTATGCACAGGAAGGCACAGGAATGTGACAGAGTATCATGGTGTCTGTACTAAGAATTTACTCCTTGTACCAGAGTTGGTTTGGACCTCCTAATCTATCTATGTACACTGGAACTCTCTGTACTCTGCACCCAAAATGTTAGAGGTGCATCCTGCCACTGTCCTAAAAAGATCACATAGAGCTCCAGTTCAACATGATGTCTCAGGGGAGTCTGTGGGTAATCTTGGGAAACCAACCATGTACCTGTTATAAACATCTGTCAAGTAGCTGGGTCTGGGTGGAATCATGAGTGAGAAGCCATCTTCCTGCTCACTACTGCTCTGTTTACAGTTTCAGTTCCACACATTGTAAATGAAGATTCAAGGACGAGAATTGATAAGTAAGGTGGTTGGAACCTGTTTGTCTCTCATATATACCACATCTCCAAATGTCTGAGAATTTAGAAAGTAAAAGAAGCAAGACAGAATTCTGAGTTCACTTATGAATCTTATCATTGCCCGACCCTCTTACTGCCTTGCTAAGTCTTGGCCCCAATGCTGTTTACTGCCTTGCTAAGTCTTGGCCAGCTACTGCCCCTCAGAGACATTGCCATATCAGCTTTTCTTTCTCATACCTGCATTAACTAGTTTCCTTTGAGGAAATCTTATAGAGAAAACAGTATCTTTGCATGGCAACAACATTATATTTCCCTCATTTTGATGCATGTAATGGCAAAAGGCTAGTGCACCAGATGCCAGATCATATTCTCCAAAGTGAACTATATTATAAAGTATAGGCTTATAGAAAATTTCAAGACAAATTGAGATGAGTTGTTGCATTAAGGAAATTGAACGAATAAGAGTCAGAAACAATAGTTTATTAGATGAGAAAAGTGAACTTATCTAATAATTTAGCCACTCGTGCCTCTTTGTCATTAATTTTTAAAATTTTATCTTGTCTTACACTTCCTTGTGCTAAGTCAGCTTCCTGGGAGTTCTGTAGTTTAGATTTTAACTTAATGTACTAGTCCATTGTCAATATCATCCTTACCTTTATAGACAAGGAGTAAACAGCAATCAAATTTAATATGATTAGTGCATTGGATTTTCAAAACAAGCCTCAAAGGTTGACTTTTTTGAACTTAAAATATGTCTGGAATAGATACAAAACACACACACACACACACACACACACACCACATGCACACGTATGCACACACACCACACACATGCATACACACACACACACACACACACACACACACACACATACCACAGACACACATTCCTTTTTATGTGCATGCATGCACATGAAGAAGAAGAGGAGAAAGAGGCAGAGTAAAAAGAAGAGGAATAAGAAAAAGAAGAGGAATAGGAGGAGAAGAAACAGAAGACAGACAGGAGGAATAAGAAGAGTTAAAACATATGAACAAAACTTATTCAAAAATAAACAAGGAGGTCAATGAGATGGATGTCTCAATGGATAAAGGAACTCAATACCACATGTAATGAACTATACTCCATTCCCTGGCCCCATATGGTGGAAGGAAATGACTGATTCCCAAAATCTATCTACTCTCTCACCTACTACCATGGCATATATATGTGTGTGTGTGTGTGTGTGTGTGTGTGTGTGTGTGTGTGTGTGTATGCGTGCACACACATGTGTGTGTGATGTGCACACACACACACAAATAAATATAATTAAAATAAGTAATAAAATAAAAATAGGTGAAAATCTAGTTTGTTAAAGGAACAGTGCCTGCTATGATCTCAGCAGAACTTGAAGAGGTTGCATGTGAGTTGGACTTGCAGACAGTAGAAAGAGCAAGGACAGTACTTATGACTGTCAGATTTCAAAGATCATGCTACTTCTGTTCTTGCTCTGACTCCTGAACTAAAGAGAAGAAATTTGATGGTATCTGCTCTCTGTACCTTAGGAAGTCATCATTGGAAAGCCATTTAAAGAAGAGATGTGTAAACATCAGGAAAGAGGCACAGCAAGTGTCAGAGAAATATGTATATTCCTCACTCTTAAGAATCGAAAGTGAAAACTGACCCAGACCTTTGAAAATGACATTTTACACAACCTGAATGCTTACATGGTCTTTCAGAGTTACTATGCATTTCTGGATTTACTTAGAATTTATTCTGCATTTTTCATTAAATAGGTCACTATTAACATTGTCACCTAAATTTTGGTATCATCCTAGGTTTTGTTTTGAAGTTACTAGTCCATAGTTACAAAGTAGTCAGATGAGCACACATCCAAACACAGATGCTCACCTTATCTGTCTTTATATTTGTACAACAAATGTACACAGTTGGTGTCTCTATTTATGATCCACACTTCGGTGCATCCAGTCTCATGAAAACTCAACAGACCTGAAAATACATTTATCATTCCTCATCTCCTAAATATTTTTTTTTACTAAAGCCCATTTTATTAATTTTAGTTAATAGTCAGTCATCTTATAATCTATTTTAAAATAAATCATATTTAATACTACATAGCTTCTCCCTCAATCTGACCTTGATGAGTTGCTTGAGACAATCAGGTATTAAATACCTGATTGTCATTGTGTACTTGAATGTTGTCACATTTCCAATCTAACTACAACATCTATTTCCCCCTAGTCCCATCCTGCCACTGAGTGTTCCTCATCGTTTGGCTCATTTCCCATTGGCGGATGTCATGTTAGTATCATCTGGATAGTCACTCCATTCTTATTTAAAGAGGTATATCTAATTCCTAAAATGCCATTGTTCATTCACATTAAATTGCCTTTCTACCTGACTAATAGCTAGCTCCTTGATGGATAGAGCATGGTGGATTGGCCAGTACAACGGCCCTTTTATTGGCCCTTAAGTTTGATTTCACATAGTACCAAGGTTGTGGCTGCACAAGATGAGAAAGTAAAAGTCCCCAGGAGAATTGAGACCTTTGCATGGTTGAATGGCTTTGGAGCCAAACATGCAAAGCAACAAAAGTGTTCTACAGATAGAGAAAGGAAGAGCTGTTGAGTCAGTCATTGACTCTTTGCTTATTGGATGCTTCAGAAGTCTTTGGATCAAAGGATTGAATCACACAAAGGACACATGGATGTCCAAGTAACCATAAACTCTTACAGTCTTTAAGTCAATAGAAGCACCTTCCAGAAGCATAATAAAGAGAGAAAAATGGAAGGACATCCTTTATTGGCTAAGAGTGCTAGGAATGAGAATGGGAAGAACCTAATTATTTTACCAGTTACTGTAGACATAAAAGAAAATGTAATTCATAATTAGATAAAGTTGTGAAAAAATGAAGAAAGAATATATATATATATATATATATATATATATATATATATATATATATATACATATGTTGTGACAAAAACATATTGTAATTATCTAGCACAAAGGGATCTGAATCTTAAAGATGCACGAACTGCAAATTAGGCTGAGTAATGCATTATGAGTCTGAGTCTGGGTCTGATATTCGATTTTGTCAGGGAAACAGACTAACAGTCAGTAACTTGCAATTTAGATAATGATGAAGGGGAAACTGTCCTGAAGGCTTGTCTGTATTTGGGAGTTACATAATCAATAAAGATTCCCTAAGAATTGTATAGAGAATAAGAAGATAAGTTCATAGAGATTAATACTTAGAAGATGGAGAAGTTCAAGGTGAATGTAACTTTTGAGAAACCCTCAAGTTACTTGTTTAAAGATGTGCTGCCTAAATCAATGGACTCAGAGAAAAGAACATTTTTTTATTAGATACTTTCTTCATTTACACTTCAAATGCTATCCTGAAATTTCCCTATACCCCACCACCACCTACCTGCTTCCCAACCCACCCAATCCTGCTTCCTGGCCCTGGCATTATCTGGTACCGGGGCATATAATCTTCGAAAGATCAAGGGCCTCGCTTCCCATTGATGGCTCACTAGGCCATCCTCTACTGCATATGCAACTAGAGACACAGAACAATTTACAACCAGAGATTTTACCAAATACTAAGAGAAGCCAGAGTACATCAAAGATGTAAATGTAAATCACAGAAACAGAAGGAACCAGGGAAAAAAATTGAGCCATGAAAATACAAACAAGCATGTTATCTGAATCTAATCTATGCTTGCAAACATGCAGCATGGTGAATTTTTAGACAGAGGAAGCCTAGATTCCATTCCTTTTAGTCGGATAAACAATAATAAAATCGGCCCTTCTAAAATCCCCAGCTAATTTTTCCAAATGTCGATACATACTCCAAATAAGCAATAAACAACCCTCTAAGGATTTTCCCATAACATAAAGCATTTAAAACATCAATTACCTAATAATTTAACACTTAATGAACTCATTAGTTGGAGTGTTTATTATGCAATGATATTCTTTGATATTCAAAACAATTACACTTTATGTTTGCACTGCAATGAGCATAAGCTACAATGTAAATAAAACCCATTAAATATTTTGTAATAATCACATTAAAATGCAAATAATACTTAGCAAAAAGAGAGAAAAGAAAGGACATTTTTTAAGATCATTGCTGCATATCATTTGAAAAAATATTAACACGAGTTTTAAAGGCAACAGAAGACATAGTCTCTAGGCACTGTCACTGCAGTGGTGGAGGGATGCAAAAGTCAGAACCTACAGATGTGTCAGACAGAAACTGTGATACCACAGGAATAGAGCCAAAATATAATCTCAGAGTATCTCATATTCTGTCACTTTAATGATTCTGCTAGGGCACATATATAAAATTATCATGGTACAATGTCCATACAGATAGCTTGAGCTTAATAATCAAAGGCTGTCCACTTTGAGTACATAAAACAAGTAAACTGTCACATGATCAATCAATATTACAAAGAGTATAGAAAGATAGGTTGGATAGAGTATATTATTGGCATATGCAAAACCTTGGCTTCATTCTGATACACTAAACAGATAGTAAAGTAAATTTAAAATAAAAAGACTGAACTCAGAAAGAGAATTGTCACTTGGATCATAGTCATTTAGTGGCCTTTATAAAGAATGAGTCAGCAGGTTTGTCGAAGTTGGGCATGGTAGTACTTGCCCAGAATCCTGGAGGAGTAAGAAGAAACAGAGTTGAAGGACAATTCCAACTCTAAACAAAGTCTGAGCCTATCCTTGAAGGCTACATAAAACCTCATTTCTAAAGTCCTACAACTTTGGCACCACTAAGAGACTCAACAGTTAAGAATAATTATTACTCTTGCAGAGCACTAGGGTTGACTTCCCAGAACTCACATAGCTATTCACAACTTCCTGCTACTCTAGAGAGATCATTATCCATCCACTGGCTCCATCCTTCTTGCTGTTAGATGGCTCCTTCTGCTTTTATTGTGCCACATGTAATCTATTTTCTCCCCACTCCTAAAACTTCTTCCTTATGTCTCAAAGTCTGCCCTCAACTTTATTATACATATACAAGTGAAATGATCAGTATAGTGTCATCAATCCTTTCCTATGATATGGTCATATAATATCACTCTATAATAGGAAGATATAGATATAGATATGGATAAGATTATGGATAAATATAGAGATGGATACAACTTTAGAATTCACATATAAGAGAAAAACATGGTTTCTGAAATTATTTAGTAAGATTATTTCATTTAACATGATAGTTTCTTGTTGTTCTTTATGGATTCATAAATTTCCTTCCTATCTGTACTATATATTCTTTACCCATTAATCTACTAGAAGTCATTTAGGCTTCTAAGGTACTTAGAATAGTGCAGACATAAAAAGTATCTCTGTGCTATGTTGACTTAGGAATTATTTGTTTTCTTTCCATTACTACAATAGTGTTATCACACATGCAACAGATAAGTTTATTATGGATAATCACCCTTATCTTCCTCATCCTCATCATTGCATTCAGCACCAGGGTTTAAAACACAGCCTCACAAATGCTTTTTTGCCTAATCACATTTATAGCCCTACATATATTATTTCTTATTTGGATATTTGCTGTTACTCTTGATTTTTCTTCCCCTGAGTTGTCTTTTCAGCAGCTAATTCGTGCACCAGGTCATTGCCAGAGTGACCAGCTTGCTACAGACCCTCTGGGTCCCTTAGCCTGCGTGGGTCGAGTTCTCTGGAGCCAAGTGGACAAAGATTCGGCGAATGACAAACAGACACTACATGAAGGAGTGTGGATCTGAATGTAATTTGTCAAATTGAGCATCAGACTTTTATACATATGAAAGTTAGGTGACACACTGGCAGGATACAATGAGGTTACCAAAGGTTACTAGATTCTTAAAGCAAAGGAATGCAGACACAGAAAGGACTGGCAGGAACCAACTGGGATAAGATTTAATGTTAAACAACTGGGATCAAAACCAGCTCCACCTAAGGTCTCCTTAATCTTAGAAGTCATAGTTCCTATTGTAGACTATTGTATAGTCCACCTTCCCCTTAGACAATTGTAAATACTTGTATCTGGGTGTAACTCAGTTAGCTATAGTTCTAAGTATCTAGTCTGGTTCCTCCTCAAACCGCAAACTTCCTTATTCCTAGATAGTGCTGAATTCCTTTGTAGGGCAATGACTTAGCTATTCATGCTCAAGATTGGACAAGGGCTTCCTAGAAGCTAACGTGGCTATATGTTAAAATATGAATCCTTAGGAGCACTTTTAATGAAGCAATATTAGGGGAAAGCACACAGATCTGTTTACCAACTAAAGCAAGGACATTGGAGGATTCTTTATACAGGATGCCACAATTCCAGGAGACTAAGTTTCCATGAGCTTTTTTCCATGTAGCACCAGCTCTCAATGCAAAGTTCATAAAGTTCCATCTCTTAGTAAAATCTTTAACAGCTTCTTAGAATTTTTAATAATGAACTCCAAGCTCTTGTTTCTTCTAATGGACAATGGATGGCTGCAGTTACCCCAACCCCCACACACACCACCTTCCATGTTCAGACAATGTAATTCCTACCACTCCAGAATCATCTCACAAATTATCCCTTAGGAAGTCATTCTTACTCAGATTTGCTCCCACTACTTAAGAGACTGGGGAATAAACAAAATGTTTTTCCAGCTCATCACCTCTCTATAAGTACGTGGCACCTATGAGAGAGTCACATAAGTGATTTCATGGGGGCCTGGGGAAGATGTGCTCTCCACATGAGTTTTATTTTATTTTTTTCCCATTTAGGAAAAGGAGTAGCTCAGAGCTTCTCCACTGTTTGTCATGAAGGGATGGCCAGGAAAATAGCAGATATTCTTTCTGCTCTTAACATTACTGAGCCACTAAACTTACAGGAACATCATTCAAAAGGAGGATCTACTTATGTGAGAAAAATTCACAGCTAATCTCCTAGTAAGCTTATTGTTTTGATGTTCTGTGTTTTCAGGCAAAACAGTCATTCTCTAGTATTCAGTGTTTTATCTCTTTGTCCCTAAAGAATAATTTCTAATGAAATAACATCTCTATAACTAAAACTGAATAAACACAGTAATATTGTGAATGAATAAATACAAACTAAATTGTATATTCTGCTTACCGTATTTCTTTTTTCTTTTTTTTTTTATTAGATATTTTCTTAATTTACATTTCAAGTGCTATCCCAAAAGTTCCATCTACCACCACCACCACCACCCCTGTCGCCCCGCCAGGCTCCCCGACCCACCCACTCCCACTTCTTGGCCCTGACGTTCCCCTGTATTGGGGCATATAAAATTTGTAATACCAAGGGGCCTTTCTTCCCAATGATGGCTGACTAGGCCATCTTCTGCTACATATGCTGCTAAAGACACGAGCTCTGGGGGTTCTGATTAGTTCATATTGTTGTTCCACCTATAGGATTGCAGACCCCTTCAGCTCCTTGGGTACTTTCTCTAGCTTCTCCATTGGGATCCCTGTGTTCCATCCTATAGATGGCTGTGAGCATCCACTTATGTATTTGCCAGGCACTGGCATAGCCTCATATGAGACAGCTATATCAGGGTCCCTTCAACAAACTCTACTGACTGTCCTATGCAATAGTGTCTGAGTTTGGTGACTGATTATGGGATGGCTCACCGAGTGGGGTAGTCTCTGGATAGTCCATCCTTTCTTCTTAGCTCTAAACTTTCTAACTCCTTTCATGGGTATTTTGTTCCCTATTCTAAGGAGGAATGAAGTATCCACACACTGGTCTTCCTTCTTCTTGATTTTCTTGTGTTTTGTAAATTGTACTCTTAATACCCACTTATCAGTGAGTGCATATCTAATGACTTCTTTTGTGATTGGGTTACCTCACTAAGGATGATATCCTCCAGATACATCCATTTACCCAATAATTTCATAAATTCATTGTTTCTAGTAGCAGAGTAATACTCCATTGTGTAAATGTACCACATTTTCTCTATCCATTCCTCTGTTGAGAAACATCTGGGTTCTTTCTAGCTTCTGGCTATTATAAATAAGGCTGCTATGAACATAGTGGAGCATGAGTTCTTATTACCAGTTGGAACATCTTCTGGGTATATGCCCAAAAGAGGTATTGCTCGATCCTCCAGTAGTTCTATGTTTACAGTATTTATAACGTTAAACGGGGCAAATTAAATTACATTGCTTCACATTATGAGTACTAAAAATACATATTCATCTTTTGATGAATATAAAGCAATTCTCAAAAATATATAAATCATTTTAACATAAAGATTGGATTTATAGATAGATTTTTATTTTTTCTAATATATTCCTCTAAAATTTATGATCATCTTTTGTTATTTTTTTCTCAAATTTATGAATAATGTTTAAAGAATTGAATCTCAAGAGGGATTTATATTTTAACACAATATGATTTATAATATTATATGAGTTGAAATATTTTTGGTTTAATTCAGCTAAGAAAGAATAACACCATTTTTTACTACAAATGTATCCAATGTGAAACTCAACTATAGATAGTAAGATGATATTTTTTAATTCAAAGACTGAGTAATATAACAATATTAGGGTGTTTCTAAGAAATACAAATTATTTCTTAGGGTTCTAGGATTCTGTGTAGAGAGTAATTGTGTATACTTGACATGAACATTGCCATGTCCAAGGTGCAGTGCATCAGACACCCTAGGATAATAAGGCCTTCCTTGAATTAGGGTCAAAGAGATGAAAGGCCTTCCCCTGGTCTGAGTACAGTCAGTTGACAGAGCATGCAGAAAGTATAAAGGCATTAACTGCAGCTTGAGACTGTTCCCCTACAGAGATCCCCTTATGAGATTAGCTAACCTACTGCTCAGTCAGCTTGAATCTAGTACATGCTTTGTTTGGGGGGTGCAGATTCTACGCTACTAGAGTACACTACCAGCTCAATTCCAACTTTGCGCATGTGTCCGTCATTTTTTCTTTTCTATTTCACCCAACTCAGGTCAACTCCAAAGCCATACAGGTAGCGGCAGCCCAGGAGATTAGATAGTGGAAAAAATCTTCCCAGAGCAGATCAAGTCTGGACTTACAGATTTGAAGAGTAAAATCTATGAACTGTAGAGCATTAGTTTTAGAGAAATATGCTAGAGATTAATAGAGAAGAAGAAGAGGAAGAAAAAAGGGAGGAAGAAGATCAACAACAACAATGAGGAAAAGATCAAGAAAAGAAACAAGGAGGAGGGTGAGGAGGAAGAGGATTAGAAGAAACAGAAGAAGAAAGAAGGAGAAGGAGGGGTCATGCAGTGGTAGCACATACTTTTGATCCCAGCACTTGGGAGGCAGAGGTAGGCAGATTTCTGAGTTCAACACCAGCTTAGTCTTTAGAGTGAGTTCCAGGACAGCCAGAGCTACACAGAGAAACCCTGTCTCAAAAAAACAAAACAAAAGAAAACAAAACAAAACAAAAACAAAAACAAAAACAAAGAAGAAGGAGAAGGAAGAGGAGGAGGAGAAGAAGAGGGAGAAGAGGAAGAAGAGGAAGAAGAGGAAGAAGAAGAGGAAGAAGAAAAACTTAAAGGGAGACAGACTGAAAGACAGACAGACAGACAGACAGACAGACAGACAGACAGAAAGAGTCAGAGAGAGGAAAGACCTGAACATCAGCACAGCCACAGGGTCTCATAGTAAATAGGAAGCCCTGAGCTGCTCTATGGGGCTTTTTAGGGATTTATGGTAGAGCATTGGATTTATGATATAGCCAGTAGTCACATGTAACCTTTAGGCAGAGTGCTCACTTAGGCCACAGAAAAGAAAGAGGAAGCAGAGGACATCCTCAGAACTGGTGTTTTAGGGTCCCCCCTCCACCAATTTCCATCTCCATTTTTATCAACAATGAAACCAGCAAACAAGACAGACCTTGATCTAAACTCCTTACTAAATTTGGTAGTAAGGACAAGTCACTACTGGTAAGTGCACATCAGCACATCTTCAGCACCAGAATGCCTGTTTGCTCAGTGGCACAATCACTTCCCTGCCCTGTCCCTACAGCCCAGGCTGAGCTGGTAATGTAAGTGGGTGCTTCTATAAACAAGATCTAACACATCAAATGTGATGGCACTGTTTTTTACTTCATAGAAATCTGGGCAGTAAAACAAGTAGCTTGAGAATTCTTAGTGTTACTGTAATTATATAGACTCCAAATTACAGGATAGTTATTAGGAATGAAAGTTACTGAAGTTGCATGGGCAAATAAACATTCTTACAAACATTATTGCAATAGAAAACTTTGTTTTTCCCAACCCACACAATAAAATGAAAACTTTGCTTCGAAACAGTGCCCAGAATAACCTTAAAAAAAGAAAGAAAACAGAAACCACAAACATAACTTTAAACCAGAACTCCAAATGTGGCTCTTATAAGGAACTTTGTGATGTATTTCTTACGATGAGCTCTAGTTATTTATTTTTGATAAACTGACACAGGTTTTATTGATATAAAATCAATTTATGCATCAATCAGCAGTTTGTTGACACCACAACACTGTAACCAAAGAATATTCCCAAAACATACATTCTGCTTCCCCCTGAAATGAAGACAGATAAACACTCGGTGATACTTAAGTAAGTGTGCACATTTCAAACTACTCACTTATCAATGTGTATGGAATAAAAATGAAATGTGACAGAGTTTTAAAGGGAAAACAAGCAAACAGAAGGAGACTGAAAGTTGTGAAAGGGTCTATAAGGAATAGAGAGTAGGGGTGAATGTGCACAGAGCATGCTGTATGCAATTCTCAGAAAACTGAAGGAAACAACAGAAACTCCTACAAAAAAAAAAAAAAAAAAAATCCATAGAGCCTGTCTGTAAATAACCACAACAGAAAAGAAAGCAGTCCCTTCCCTGTAAAAATATGCCCTTTCATTCTACCTTAAATACTACAATGTTCTTAAATAAAAAATTTAGTCTTACAGTTTTAGAAAATTCCTGAAAAATATGAACTTTGTAATTAATGATTAACTTTACTCACCATATCAATAGAAATCACCACAAAGCATCACAAATTAGGGTGTGAGAAGCAAGCAAATATTTTTAATACGTTCATCAGCATCTAAGGTATTATATACTCATGCACTTATTGGGTAGAGGTGAAGGGTGGAATACCTAGAGATCCAAGAACTCCAAACATGCTCCCAAAACGTCTCAAGTCTCTGCTTTGTGAAACTCTTCCTGCTCAGGGATACAGGCACACAGATAATTCTGCTGGATTTTGCTGATAGGAATTATTAGAACAATAAACTTTCACAATAAGAGAAAGACTGACTCTGTGAGAGACATATTGGATGAACTACTTAGACTATACCTTGCTAAGATACCCCAAGAGAATGACTTTAAGAAACAAGCAGCCCTTCTGGTAGCCTGGCAGTGAGTGTTTCTGGCCCAGGAAACAAGTTTTAAAAGCCTTAGGTAAATGGATACTCACAGTCAGCTATTAGATGGAACACAGGGTTCCCAAGGGAGGAGCTAGAGAAAGTACCCAAGGAGCTGAAGGGGTCTTCAACCCTATAGGTGGAAGAATAACATGAACTAACTAATACCCCCAGAGCTCATGTCTCTAGATGCATATATAGAAGAAGATGGCCTAGTTGGCCGTCATTGGGAAGAGAGGCCTCTTGGTCATGCAGACTTTATATGCCCCACAACAGAGGAATGCCAGGGCCAATATGTGGGAGTGGGTTGATAGGGGAGCAGAGTGTGGGATTGGGGAGCGTTTAGGGGACTTTCAGGATAACGTGTGAAAGTTTAATGAAGAAAATATCTAATAAAAATTGAAAAAAATAAAAGCCTTAGGTATGATTCCTTATTGCATTTGAACATCCCAGAGTAGCTGATAAAGCTGAACCACTGGAAAAGCTCAAATGAAAGAAGTCAACATCAGAGCTGGTTGGAGACCAGAGGTCCCCAGCTTGGCCCCAGTGCTGGCATCCCTTCTGCGCTCAGCTCCACGGTTACTTGGTAATAGACAGGTAGGCCTGGCTTGCTACAAAAGGAGCTGTTTGATCCCTCACCACTCTCTGCCCATTCTCTCTCTCTCTCTCTCTCTCTCTCTCTCTCTCTCTCTCTCTCTCCCTTTGTATGGCTGGTACCTCCCAGGGAAGTGATGCTGCACCATGGGCCCATTGAGGCAACCCTCCCACCTCACCATAGGACACTCTACAAAACATGTCTTGTTTTATCTATCTATCTATCTATCTATCTATCTATCTATCTATCTATCTATTTATTTTTAATAAAACACAACACCCAGTGCCTTGAAGACCATAGGAAAGACAAATTTTATAGTCCTATATCTTGCATTAGGAATCAGAGGCATATTTGAAACAAAAGAAGCAAGTGAAATTACTAAATTTAAATACACATAGAGGACAGGGGAAGGGGAGGAGGAGGAGGACAAGAGAGAGAGAGAAAGAGAGAGAGAGAGAGATGATTTCAGAGATAATTACTTTCTTACTTTCTTTTTCTTTTTTTCTTTTTCTCTTAGCCTGGATATTTATCCAAAGACTAACTCTATGGTGAATTCCAACCTAAGCAATTTTATTACAGTAATGTCAGTTAATGAAGAAAGTTATGTCCCAATACACAATTTATTTATTGTTTATGCATCCATTAGTTCAGAAAAAAAAAAAAAAACTTACAAGAGAAAATGTATCAGTATATTCCTTTCCTATCTAGGGAAACTCCTTAACAACCTTAGAAAATTGCTTTTAGGATTAGGCTCATTTTACTAATCTGGGCAATAGATTTTATATTCGCAAGGAATCTACATGTAAATCTCTCAGCAGGTGCAACCGCAGGTGGCAGTGAAGCCTTCCAGGAAGGCAGGGAACCTGCCAGAGTGGAGTTTGTGTCACCTGCAAACACCTTTAGGGTAAGAACCTCCAGGGCCAAGAGGGTTCCTCTTCGTGAAGAGACAGAAAAGAGTGCTATTCAGTTTTGTTGCATTATCTTTTCGTTTTCCTTCTTTTTAACAAATGGAAGACAGATTTGTCTCCTGCTAAAGGAGTCTATGGATGTTTCGCACAATAAATTGAGTGCTCTGTGATGACACGCTGAAGCAAATCTGCATTAAATTTGCAATTACTGGATAATTTGTATGTTAACTGATGAAGATGATTTCCACGGATTAAACAGCATGTGTTCTGGAGAGCTCTGTCTAACCCTAAGCACTGAGTATTTTATAGCTTCCTCTGAGAGGTAAAACAATCCACCTCTGATTGACAAGTAGAAAAATCTGAAAAAGGCAGAGGCAGCAAAGCTCTTCACATTTTAAACTGTTAGGAGAAAGGGGATGATAGCCCTGCCCCCAGGAGAGGAGAGGCTTCCTCCTTGCTAGCCTTTTGACTTTAACCTAGGACTGTGGTGTTTGCCTGTGGGATAAAGATCATGCATGCCTCTAGGATTTCTGCAGATAAAAACAGCAATAAAACTTTCACAGTCAGTAGAATGGGCTGTAGGATGTGCAGGGTCACACACTGGGATAGACTAGCCCAATGCAGATTGAATGCTGATGTCTAGGCTCCACAAATTACTCTAGGGCTACAGAGCTATCATCATGACTTCAAAGGTTCGAGAAGGACCACAACATGGTTCCTGGCCTTCTCTTCCATCCCACGGTTCCCTCTGGTCATAGCGTCGTCTATGCTAAACCAGAGATCCCACTTTCCTGAACTGCTTCTAATGTATCCTTATGGGAAGAAATTACATCACTCTACTCTATCATGAAGAACTTTTGTTTATTACAGGGAGAAAAATCCTTACTGTGATTATTAAAACTAAGTGAAGGTGATAGATTTTAGTGATGTGGGCTCTAAAGATCGTAGTAAAAAAGTAGCACAAATATGAATTAAAAAGGAAAATATGACAAAATGTCAAGTCATTTTTGTTGTTGCTCTTTAGAATAGAGAGAAGAGGGGAGGGAGAAGTGATGAGAATTTAGAAAACCCTTGGAGATAATTTGAAATTATTACCAACCTTGGGGACCCTAAGAACAAAACTGCCTTGGAATCTTTTATTTTACTTTTTTTTTGTAATTAATTCCAGATGAACAAAATATCAATGAGGTCATTCATGCTCATGGAATTTATACAGAGTTCCTAGAAAACTCCCAATTTTCAGACTTTGAGTATTCAGTGGATTTGAGAAGGTATCTATCTATCAGAAGATAAAATGTTGAAGGAGTAACAGATTCCATTCATTAAATTTTATATAAAATAGTTGGTTTCATTTTATACAGAAACAATGAGGTCACATATTCTTCAGAAATCTGATACTTAATACAGTGAGTTGAAGCAGAAAATTCAAACAGAAAGGCACTTGGCATAGTGTATAACTTAGCATGAAATCATTTTTTGTGTCATTGCAGAGGCATATGAAAGGGATGAAAATGGATGCAAAGGAGACAGGGTGGTCTGGATCAAGAAACACACACTCCAACTTATAAGCACATGTTCCTTGAGAACTGATATTCTACCAGCTGGGGACTCGCAAAAGACATTTCGAATGTAACTGCAGCCCAGGTGCTAGGAATTTTTTTCTCTAAAATTTACCACATATGTTCAACAGTTTATGGAGAGCTTGAGCTCAAGGACACTCTTCAAAGAGAAAAGGAACAACACATATTACATAACTTGAATATAGTTTTCTTCAAGACGTTATTCCTGACTAACATTATGGCCTGTTTAAAATATTTTAGCTTTGCTTTGTAGAAAAGATGTGAATTTTACCATTGTTTATACACAATTGCTCTACAGTCTTTTTTATTTAAAATTTGTTCTCAATGAAAAGTTTTAATACTTCTATGTAAGATCCCCTGATAAGACATCAGGAAATTAAATATGCCCTGAGTGTATATATTAGTTACAGCCTCAGAAAAGTTTTCTGATAATGGAGTAATTATTGTACTTTGATTACTTTTACCATAACGTAAACACTTTTAATGTATAAGTTGCATTTAACCTAACTTTGTATCATAGAAAAGGATATAACAAAACCACAACTCAAGTCATCTAGAACATTATCAAGTATTTGAAATCTCCTAAGTTCTCTTATCCAAGGATACAAGAACTAGTGTCCCAGTTAGCTTTTACTGTATGCATGATGCCCAGAGTAAACTAAAGAGGGAAAAACAAACCATGGGGGAGGGTTGTTTTAATTTTTTAATTAATGTAGGAGGGCCTGGCCAACTGTGGGCAGCACCATTCCCTAGTCCTGGGATGTAGGAGAAAGCTAGCTACGCTTGAGCATAAGCAGATAAACAAGCTCCATAATTTCTGTTTTAAGTTCCTCCTTGAGTTCCTGCCCCAAATTCCCATAAACAAATGGCTGTGGTCTGGGAGTTTAAGTGGAATAAATGGTTTCCTAGTCATGGTATTTTTGGAGCAACAACTAGATATTAACAACTAGTGTTGGGGATTGGTTCTAATGCTTTGACTTAAGTGAGAATCACACTGAAATCTATGCATTCTCCTGCTAAAGGAAGCCTGCCTCCAATTGGATCTGATTGGGAAATAAAGTTGTAAATTTCCAAAGGATGGGCAAGATGAAAGAAACAGGACTTTTATATTTCAAGGGCAAGGAACCAAGGGAGGAGAAGAATGAATCTCAGTGATTAGGAGGAAGAGGGATCAGATTTAAGAGCTGCAGGAATGAAAGCTTCCAGCACTGTAAGAAAGAAAGCAGAGATGAAATGTTAATTTGTCAAGTTGACTCAGGAAAGTTGGAGGGGAGAATGTATGCTGCAGGGAGGATTAGACATACCCAACCATTGAGCTAGTCAAGGCATATCAGAATTAGCTGGTGTATGTGTTTCTCATTAGTGAACCCAGGGAGCTCTTGGGTGGGTACAACCCTTGCAACCCATTGGGAGCCAAAGTGGTTTAACTAATTAGCCACTACTAACTAGAATTAAAGGTCATCTGAATTTTGTGTTTGTATTCCCTCATTGCTTATGAATACCTCTGTATATAAAATATAAATAAGAATTGTCTTCCCACTTCTCATGATTTAATTAAGAAAAAATTCCTGACAAGTATGCTCAGTCATTTGGGTTTTAGTTAATTCCAGATGTAGTCAAGTTGACTACCACCAACAATAGCCACCATGCAAAGCTTAGCTGAGTTCATCTTTAACACCTTGCTCACAGATAATTCACAATTGGGTTTCAAATTGTACCCAAGCCATTGACTAAACTCTCAGTACTCTAAAAAATAATACCTATGATCAAAATGATTTCTATCTGCATATAAAAGGTCAAAAGTAAGCTTAATTTTTAAAAGAAAGTTGCTATAAGGTACACATAACTCCCCCAAATTAACATGTTTAATTTACTATATCAGCAACATTAAGTATCAAGACACTTTTGTCTAGTTAATTGGATAGAAAGGAGTAATTCACAAGCAAAAGCTATGTGAGGAAGACATAATATATGGCAACTATTTTTAGGCAATGGGTATTTATTTATTTATTTATTTATTTATTTATTATTTAATTTTGTTGGTTTCAAGCAATCATAGAAAGTTCTCTTTCCCTTTTCCTTACTTCCAGTTGTAGGAATGGTATCTTGAGGATAGACAGAAGTACCTTACAAGTGCACATTTGGAATGAACATCCTCCTACAGTCCACACTACTGCATCTGCTCCTAATACCTAACCAATCATTGTTGGCTATGCTTCCAAGTGTGTCTAGAGTAGCTTATTAAGAGGTGAATTAAATAGGGAGAAAATGTATCTAGTAAACATTAATGACTGAAAACATATCAAGTCCTGCATTAGAATTTGAAAATCAAACTACCGGATCTTGGCACATTTTTAATCTTATAAACACTGCCTAGTCCAGTGAGGCTTACACCAACTTGCATTGAGAGGCCTGAGTTGGCCAGAGCCAGGCTGACTCCATGACAGGCTGCAAACTGGAAGTTCAGGATACTAAGCCCAAGTTACTGTTTCCCAGAGGTAGAAAAGTCTGAAACAAGTCAATTCTAGGAAAAGCCACCACTTGAGGGCAGCCAATTACGACCTGCCCCACCACCTAGCCTGAGCCAAGTATAGTTAATCAGCAATGGTTTCAGAAAGTTCCTCAAATTCCCCAGAGCCTCAACCAATCACAAAGGCATCTATACTCCTGGAGGTAGAGCCAATCAAGCAAGGGACAAAGGGAAAGGTCACCCACTCCTCCCTAATAGGCTTCCCTTGAGCCGCTAAAGCTCACATCTGCATCCTGATGAGTGATAGAAGCCTGCATGCTGGATTTCTGAAGAAAAAAACACTCTTTGCTGTTGAAAATTTTAAAAATGCAAAAAAAAAGATGCAATTAGTGCAATTAGATCAATTAATTCACTCTCCTTGTATTTACTTTGATTTAAATGACTTACACAACTAATTCTCAAGTGTCTGCTAATATTATATATATATATATAAAGACACACACACACACACACATATATATATATATATATATATATATATATATATATATGTTTGTGGCGGTATATGTAGATACACAAACAAACTTTTATATCATCATATTTTCTAAAAAAAAATTTACAATTTTGCAAAAACGAAGAAGTTATGGGAAAATAGCTAGGAGATTTACTATACAGAAACAACATTTATTAACATTTGCTAAACAACATCTTGGTCATATATCAATTTATGTGTGTTGAAACAGACAAGAAAGCAAAGAAGAGTTAAATATAATAATTATAAGTAAGATACATTGGCCTTGTATTTGTCAAATGAGTATTCTAAAACAAACCAACATAAATGTGAGGAAGTGGTTAATTAAGATACCGTATAAATATACTATAAGGATGTTAAGACAATGCATGATCTTCCCTCTTACCACTTCCATTATAGTAACTATGTGTTTAACATTAGAGAAACTATGATTTCTTGCTCTTTCCACTTAAATACATAAACTACTAAACTATTGACAAATATTCTTGTGCTGCATTTCTAAATATGTTTCCTGTTCGGTTCATATTCTGCTTATGAGGGAGCTGAGATTCAGAATCCCCTTTGTATTTAAGAATCATCGTTTTCTTTCTTTTTTTTGCTCCTTTTAGTGTGTGTGTGTGTTTGTGTGGTGTGTGTGTATGTATGTGGAGGGTGTATGTGTGTGTGTGTGTGTGTGTGTGTGTGTATGGTATGGTGTGGGGGGTGGTTTATGTGTGTGTCTGTGTTGTGTGTTGTGTCTCTGTGTTTGTGTGTGTGGTGAGGTATGTGTGTGTTATGTATGTGTGTGTGTGTGTTGTATGTGTTTGTGTGTGTGGTACATGTGTATGTGTCTGTGTGTGTTTGTGTGGTGTGTGTGTATGTGTGTGGAGGGTGTATGTGTGTGTGTATATGTGTGTGTGTGTATGTGGTATGGTGTGGGGGTGGTTTATAGGTTTAAATGTGTGTACTCTTTGGTTTAGTCCCTAGGACCTCTGTGGTACTGTTTAGTTCATATTGTTGTTCCTCCTATGGGACTGCAAACTCCTTCAGCTCCTTGGGGCCTTTCTCTAGCTCCACCATTGGGAATGCTGTGCTCAGTCCAATGGATGGCTGTCAGCATCCATTTCTGTATTTGTCAGGCACTGGCAGAGCCTCTCAGGAGACAGGTATATCAGGCTCCTGTCAGCAAGCACTTGCTGGCATCTACAATAGTCTGGGTTTAGTGATTGTGTATGGAATGGATCCCCAGGTGGGCCAGTCTCTGGATGGCCATTCCTTCTGTCTCTGCTTCATACTTTGTCTCTGTAACTCCTTCCATTGGTATTTTGTCCCCCCTTCTAAGAAGGATGGAAGTATCCACACTTTGGTCTTTCTTCTTCCTGAGCTTCATGTGTTTTGTGAATTGTATCTTTCTTATGCAAAGCTTCTGGGCCTATATCTACTTATCAGTGAGTGCATATCATGTGTGTTCTTTTATGACTGGGTTACCTCACTCAGGATGATATCCTCCAGATCCATCCATTTGCTTAATAATTTAATGAATTCATTTTTAATAGCTGAGTAGTCAGAAGCTGGAAAGAAGCCCAATGTCCCTCAACAGAAGAATATATACAGAAAATGTGGTACATTTAGAACTACACTTCTAATCTTGTCACTTCATGTTTTCACTTCAAAACTTCTTTGTCTTTTTTATTTTTTCCTCTAGACTCTGAGAACTTGTGTGGAAACACTTTTAAAAATGTTGACATTTAAATCATACATGATCTACTCTGATTTCTCACTGTGGACTTTCAATACATAACAAATTGTGCTTTGGCTGCCTTCAGTTTCTTATTTGTTGACTAAAATATCACTGTCTAATTTTAATGTCTCAGTCACAGTTTTATGTTCAATAATAGTATGTTAACAAATACTTGTGATTCCACAGAAAAATCTCTTCTGGTTCACGAAGAAAGGAAAAATACAGTAAAATAGGACAGAGACACTCCCACTGTCTCTTGCATTAGTAATCTCTGTAAAGCAAAGCCAGCTGATCAGAAAGTGGTAGAAAGGTATGATAGTTGGGAGAAATCCTCTACCGTGTGGTGACATGAGTGCCTGGAGGGCAGAGACTGCATTTAGGATATCAGAGGACCTTAGTCCAAATGGGAAGTGTCATGGCAGTGGGGTTATGTGCCTTACAAGTTTCAGAACACGAACAGAAATCCATGACCAGGGAACAAGCTTGATAACCAAGGTAGGGGTCATGGGACCAGACAGTCAGAATTTGTTTCCCATGCTGGAAGATCTGGGCTAACTAGAGTGTGCCTTAATTAGAATTACATTTTTTTCTTTCAATGAAGGGTCACTATTGCTGACAAGGGAATATAGATGCAGGAAGTGCTTTAAAATAGCAAATCCAAAGCTTTCTATGTTTATTGAAACAATTAATCCAAGTGAGAATCATGTTTTGACCAGAGTAGGAAAAGCAATAGTGGTGAAAACCGACTACATCACATCATGTCTTTCAGAATTGTATCCTACATCCCTGGGGATTGAGGCTCACCATCAGGCAATGTTCCATCTGAGCCTTGGTGCTGTAGATTTGTAGTCTACAAACCTCTGCACCAGGAGACTGTCTTTAGCCATTTCTCCCAGGCTTTCTCAGAGCTTGGGTCAGAATGGGCTCTTAAGTTTTGTTCTTCCTCTCTTCTCCTCTCCTTTTTGTCCCTCCCTTTCCTTGTTCCTTCTCTTTCTTCCTTTTCTTTCTTTTTCTTTCGTTTCCTCATTCCTTCCTTGCTTTTGTCATTTCTTTCCTTTCCTTCCTTCTTTCATTCTCTGTATGTCTCTTCAACGCATGTGTAGAGTGTGTAGGTGTGTGCACAAGTATGTAGGGGAACATCTGCTCCTGTGGGCAGCTTTCTCCGGAAGTGGGGTATTAATATTACATATCTTTCCAGTAACTCTCCACCTTGTTTTGGAATTTCTCGAGGAAATTAAAGCTCATATTCACCATGAGCAGCTTCTCAGTGAGACCCAGAGATCCTGTGTTTCCATCTTCTCCGAACTGGGGCTATAGGCCATGCTCAGCTTTTTATCTGAGTGACTGGTTTGGACCTAGAGTGACAAATATGTTACCAACTGAATCTTCTCCCTGATGCCCAGTTCCTTTCTTGATGGCCTTCCAGAGGAACGGCACCCCTCCCTACAGTGTCTGTGTAGCTGCCTACTCCATGATGTCTTAAAACTTTGGCGAACCTTAGCTTACTGGGGGACACCCTGAGTGAACCACAGGAGGGCTGGGAATTGATGCAAAAACAAGAGAAATTTATTGGTTCAATGTGTTCAGGTGATTGGCAGAACAGTGTAACTTTTAAATTGATTGTTCTCTAGGGAATGAGGTGGCAGGGTCTGACCTGGAGAATATGTTTACATGCTCCAGACCTCCTCCACCCCTTCCCCTTGCCCCTCCCTCCTTGCCCCCCCCCCCCAGGCCAATGTTCTGTCTGCACTGTGGAATGTGTTTACCTGGTCAAGGCCTATTCCACCTACAGGTGGCCAGTTGGTTGGTCTGTCCTGTGGAATGTTAATTAGCCTTCCCCTTCCAAAGGGGGGGGTCTGGTGGAATTTTCTAAAAGGTCCTGAACTGACCTGTTCACTGTCTGAGTCACCTGCCACCTTTACTCTTTCTCTTTGCACTGGGGTGTTAATCAGCTTGTCACATCACTGTCCACTGCTTCTTTTGTGCTTTAGGTCTCCTACAAGACAGTCTATTTTAATTTCTAGATGATTGTCACAACGAAACCTAACTTTTCTTTCTGCGTTCACACTCAGAATTATTTTTTTTTCTGTCCCAGGACAAAACTTGCCTACTGAATTTTGGAATTAGATGGCATTGAATTCAGATCTTCTATGATCAATTATATATCATGGGGGAAAACAATAACCACAACAAAATGACAATAAAATAACAACAACAATACAACTCCCACAAAACCTTCAATTAACATCTTTGATTTTTGTTCTCTGTAAAAAAGGATATAAGTGGAATGATATTTTCTATTGAAGAACTTTATCTCCTTCCATTTTATATTTGTTAGAATTTGAATTTAAAGCATGGTGCTATTTCTGAATTTGCAAATATGAAATCATTCTAAGGTTTTTGAACTACCCATGATCATACAGCATGACTGGCAAACATAAAGGCTGAAGCCTGCTGAGAACCTTTATCCCACGGCTTAAGATTTCCTGCTATTCTGCTTCTAAATTTCAAGAAGGAGGAAACCCTGCAAAGCCCCACTTTTTGGCTCAATGTGTCCCTGAGATAACACAGTGCAACCACCTGCATTGCGGTAGACATAAATAAATAAATAAATAAATAAATAAATAAATAAATAAATAAATAAATGAAAAAAGAAAGAAAGAAAGAAAGAAAGAAAGAAAGAAAGAAAGAAAGAAAGAGACAAAACCAGCTTCCTGTTCCCACCCAATCTGCCCAGCTCTCACCTTGCTATACCAAGAAAATAACACAAGAAGTGAAGCAGGTTACAGAACTAAATTATTACAATTGTGTCTGGCTTCTGAGTGAAAGAAGGCATTGTATATACTTGAAGTGGTAACATTAAAATGTTTTCTCTTTGAGAGTCTGTGCTGGGGGGATTTGAAGTATACTCAGCTCAGTAGATTTTATCCACATAAAGCACTTTTGTTGAAAATCTGCTTTTCTCCAGCTTGTTATTATTAAGCAAACAGCCAGCCCTTTTCAAAATTGTAAAGCAGTTGCTGTTTTTCTTTTCTCTCTGAATCCCCATTACATTGCTTTGTGTCTCTTGCCTTTCTCTGCTTTTCCTAATGAGCCCACCTTTCTTCTTGTGGCCACTGATATCAAATCTCAGTTCTAGTAACACATGCCTTTAGTTTGATGAATTATACTAAGTTGATAACCCAGGCACACAGCTGGCCAGCCCCTTCTTCCTCACCGTCAGCATACTGACCTCTCTCTGTCCCATCTCATTTGCTCCCTCCTTCAGTCTTGATTTCTGAGAACCTGTGGTTTGATTTTGTACTATAAGGTCTTTGATTAGAGTTGATTCTTAGATGGAGGGATAACAAGAACCCAAAATGGGGACATTAAGTGAAGCCTTCTTTCACTTACAAAGGCAGGAGGGGGCATAGAAGAAACTTGATTTCTAGGCATTCGGCTGCTAACTGGTATAATTAATACGCTAGCTAGGTCTTAAAATTTTGCTTCTGCAAGCAAGGTCTTTAAGCTTTTGTTGTGTTCAGTTTTAATTTATTTAGTTTAAGCTACCACACATGACAAGGCACTGTATTGGATATCACCATAGTGCAGAGATGTTGGTCTGGGTGAGCCTGGGTCCTGTTGTTTGTAGAAATACAGAGACATTATATATTGACTTTACCTTAGTGTTCTCTTTTTGAACTTACAGTTACTCTGGGAGAATTGACTTAAACCTGATGTCCCCCAGATAAATCCTGCCATAAGAGAAGATAATCATCTGTTTGGTGGTCCAGATAAATAAATAAATAAATAAAGAGAGAGAGAGAGAGAGAGAGAGAGAGAGAGAGAGAGAGAGAATAAGGTTTGGCATCTTCTAATGGCATATCCTTTTCAACTGGCTTACAATTTTTCCTTTTTATGTACGTCCCTTGGTTTTCTGAAGTATTCAGTTTGAAACAGACAAGAAAAAGCCATCAATGAATTAATTACTCTGAAACTCAGTAGTAATTCTAACACATGGCATTCATCTCCATTTGCTGATTCCTCTCTCTATTGCAAAGCTAATCCTCCTTCACATATATTTTGTAAAGAGAATTGACTTGTCTAACATGATAATAAAAGCCAGTTTCACAATAACACTGTTCTTAAGGTGTCTGTATGGAGCAGCCTTCCTCTAGATGCATTGTGTATGGACTCCTTTTATCCTGTGAAGAAGGGTTTTATGCTCCTGGAAGAGATTACACTGTAAATACACTCCTTTCACACTCCTTTCACTGACAAGGAACATGCCTATCTTTCACGAAAAATGTTTTCACCATGATAGAAATGTAAGCATGCCTTCCTTGGGAGGGTGATTGTCCTATGTATGCCCATGTGCAACTGTGTTAACATTCAAGATTTGGAGGCCAGTTCATGGCTCTATTGGGAAGCATTGAAAAAGTTTAGCAAGTGGGGCCTCATTGAAGATTCAGATCATCATGGATGAAGCATTGAAGGGATCTTGGCTCCTTCATATCTCTGCTTTTGCACTTGTTTGATCCTCATGCTCCCTGCTAAGATGTCATAGCTTGCCCATTGACTTCAACAACAGAAGCCTTGAGCCAAAACATCCATCATCCTTATAAACTGAGTATCTCTGGCATTTTGTCACTGTGATAAAAGGCTAAAGAATCCCAATTGTTTATTTCTAACACTGTATTTCAGCTGTTATAAATAACTGAGAAAAACCGATAAGTATCGAATCTGATGTCCAAATACAAACTGTCAAACTTAATTTGGAATCCACTTATTTTATTTAAATATCTTACCTACTTAGATTCCTGTTTAGAACTTTAAAAAACGATTTATGCTTTTCAACTTTCAAGGCAAATATAAAGGATACTGAGACAACCATAGCCTAACACCAAAAATTATTACAAGTTATCTGTTCTTACTTTACCTGTTGAAAATGGACTCTTTCTTAATAATTTCTTTCATTCACTTATATTATTCACCTCTTGTTATTACTGTAATACTTCTGTTACATATGTTGTAAACACCCTGCATCTTCACTTATCGTTGTTCAGTCATTGGTACTCCAGTAGTAAGAATGCACATAATAAATGATAGCAATTAATGAATAGTCCTTAAAGCAATATAAAGTTATTTAAAATGCTTAAGCTATCCTTCTTTAGGAATTCCCCATAAGTACTTTAGAAACTCCTTTGCCTTCTTACTATGGTCAAATATTCTTACCAATCACATTGGATTATTGAAAATAGTGATCTTTTGCACTTACTCACCTCAACTTGGAGTGGATGAATCTCAAGGAAGACTCCGTGTTCTCTGGGAGTGTTGTTCAAAACTGTAAACTGTTATCTGTGCCCTCTGGGTTTACATTGGGCAATTATCCATAGAAGTCAGATATCCTCAAGTAACTGGATAAAAATTGCCTTTTGATTAAGCATTTTCTAGAAAGGATGAACAGCATCCGTCTGCTTAATTTTTAAATTATAATTACATTTTGTGCCTTGATTCCTCTATTGCATTCCAATCAATGTCTTTTTCCTGACATGAGTTAAAAGCATTAATATTTTGAACCTTGCTCTTGGAACAAGGAGATTTGATTTCAGTCTCGTGTCTAAAATCTATCACTGTAAAATCATTGACAGGACACTTTTTCTTTTTAACACCAATTACATGCCAAACATCATCCTCAGTAATTGTCACAGCTTATTTTATTTAATGCATCATTAGCCAAGGTTACATGAGTATGCAATTGGCAGAATATTCAAATTCAAGCGCTTAATTAAAAAACGAACATTGACCTTCTCTGCTCTTCTTCCTGTCTCCTCCTGATCCTCTCTAAGCATCTTTGTGTGGTTCTTTTCTCAGCAATCATCCTGGAAGGCATATCAAAAACTATATTTCTTAGGAATGAATAAGTTTCCAGACTAAGGAAAGGGTTATATGTGATCTTTCAATATTCTATGAAGAACAAATTTTCTTGTTAAGATTTGGACCCCATCCAAATGAATTTATATGCTTAATAGCAGAAGAAACCCAACAAGAGCTCTCCTATGCTCATAAAACTATCCCTAAAATTTGTGGCACAATTTAGCAAATAAGTTAAGTTAAATTAAGGATTCAGCTAAGTTTGAATCCTTGATATGTACATATACAAAAGAACAAGTGCCCCTGTGTACCTGACATGGAAACTTGACTGACCATCTGTGTTTGATCTGACAGTGTTCTTAAGGACTCAAGCAGTCATGATTGAATATTATAAAATACAGTAAAATGTCACTGTAGTCTTCCCGGGGACAGAAACCCATGCCGCTCTTGGTACAGAGACATAAACACAGAGACAGCTGACGCTCTGCAGATCTGTCTCTTGCCAGGAATTACTGAAAACATTGCTAGGCAACTTGAGCATTGCATGTCTAAAAACACCCAGTATTTACAGATTGTTATTAGGTACCCCAACCTCTCAGAGAGGTGAGAGTGGCAACCCAAGGGCAGATGGTTTCTCAGACAACTGGAGGTACAGAAAGAAGAGCAGGCCACATGCTCAGAGTTACCTCCACAGTTTGTAAACACTGCGTGACAGTGACAGTAGTACCTTTAGTACTACTCTGAATATGCTTTAAATAATTGAAAATATTTTTAAAAACCTATTTTTAATAAATACTTTCTCTAGATAAGAATTCAAAGTGTCCTTTGAGGAGCTCCTGTGATCCTCATTTTTTCAGACTTCTACTCAAAAGCATTGACTAAGTAGCTGGACCAGCAATTCTTTTCTTTTCTTTTCTTCTCTTTTCTTCTCTTTTCTTTTCTTTTCTTTTCTTTTCTTTTCTTTTCTTTTCTTTTCTTTTCTTCTCTTCTCTTCTCTTCTCTTCTCTTCTCTTCTCTTCTCTTCTCTTTTCTTTTCTTTTCTTTTCTTTTCTTTTCTCTGGTTGACTCTTTGAAGAGCATTCCAGCTTCTCTTTTGCATTGTGCCATTTTTACTCTTTTCGAATTTCTAGTGTCTCTTCCAGCCTGAAAACTTTCTGCCTCTGTAGAATTGCCTGCCTGATTCTTTCTCTATACTCCCCAAAGTTTTATCCTGAGGCACACATAATTTACTCCTCAATGCTTATTCAACAAGACTTCCCTCAGCCTTGCCAAAAAACAAACTCTGGCCAAATGGAATTCCTGTGTGGACTTCTTTTAGAATCATGTCTTCCAGCAAGCGGTCCCGCCAAAGAACTATCTGGGCAGCCTTGCTCACTCGCTCGCTGACATACTTTTCAGCCTCACTGGCAAGCAGCCCAAAGAGCAGTCTGCCAACACCCCTGTCTCCATTTTCAACAGAGTGCAGATCTTTAAGGACTTTCTCTCAACTCTCAGAGCCACTTAGAAGGAGCTCTAGCCCTGTCTCTGTCAGTTTCCTGTCCGAACCAAGCTCCTGCTGCTTTTAAAATTTGCTAAAGGGAAACATCTGTTTCTCTGCGGGTCTGCTTCAATGTCCATGAAGGCGCTGAGGTAGTTTTGTTTCTAACTCCCCTTCTTTCATAAAATGTTAGCAATTCCAGCAGCCATGTTCTTTGTGTTTTCCCATATTTCAGGCTTTAAATTTAAATGTGTTACTATTTTATGGAATATATTGGAAACACGGAATGGTTCTGAGGCCAGGATCTTCAGGGTTCTATTGACTAGAGCTTATTGTAAGGTTTAGGTCCTTCCCTCTTTCCAGATATTGATCCGTTTCAGCTTACCCCATGAACAACTAACTATTCTACCATCCACTCTTTGGAGATACTTTCTCAGCCCCCGTACTAATAAATCATTACTTATTTTAAATATGTTTTGTCTCTCCTTACAGTTGATTTCTGAACACTTCATGCATTTGCATGAATAGATACCTATACAGGCACCTACACAGGCCTTTGGTTTCTAAAACAAGAGACTAACTAACTGATGCTAGTGAGCATTCTCAAAAACTCTGAATTCTAAACATAACACACATTTGACTGCCTGGATTTCCTTCTCAATGATATTCCAAGGCTGTTCTTTCTCCAACTTGTTTGACAAGCTTTTACTTCAGAAAGTATTCTGCGGGCAGAGGACAAAAGGAGGGATTCTGGAAGACAATTAGAAGAATTAGGTCGGGATTCAGAAACTAGCCATTTTTGTTGTTGATCTGAGATATTACAAATAAAAAACAAAAACCAAAAGAAAAACAAAAAACAAACCAAAGATCCCATCTGTGACTGAGAGATGAAAAACTGTGAACGACAGACATCATCCCTGTAGAAGTCGATGTTTGCATCCCAGATCACACTTTGGATGACTTACAATTGCTTATCATTCTATCTGGAGTGTATTCTTGCCAACATTTTTCCTTGGTCCTTTAACTTCAGTGCCAGCTGTCTCTGGAACTCAGTCTTCAAACAATAACCAGAATGCTCATTTTATAATAAGAATGATAACATAGATCCTCTGAATGAACTTTAAATTTTAAGGTGTTTTATTTCGTTTAAGGCTATGTAATATTATGCTTACATCCCTTGAACCTTGTCCTTGCTCGCTTGTGTCAGACATTTACAGCAGCATACTGGTCTACTTCCTTCTACTTGTTTCTCCTCCATCTGTTGCTACATGGAAAACTCTCATTTCACATGTAGGACATTAATTCATATAATGTCCTTCCCCAAGGAGACAGTTTCAAAAATGAAACCAACTCCTTAGCTACTTTCTAATTCACAATAGTTAGTACGAAGGACTGGTGACTTCATTTAGGGGTAATAGTGAAGTTCAAGGGAGCATCACCTCCCTCCCTCTCCGCAGTTTTACAGGGTGGTATCTACTTTGACCTTCAGTGAGCTAAGATTGTAGTTCCTACAAATATTCCTATAGATTCTTTATGCAAATTCCATTAACTTCTTTCTTTCCTTTCATCTTCAAGTCTGAAACAGTGTTCTGTGGCATCTTATTCAGAACATCAAATAGTCCTTTGACTAAACTTGACTCAAATGTCCTAATCGCCGTGTCTCATCTTCTGGGATTCTGATCTTTATAGCTAGCCACAATTGTTAAGATTTCCAAGAAAAGTTTGGTACTAACAATATGAAAGTTTCTTTGATACCACCTTACAACAAAACATTGTAAACAAATAAAAGTAAAGCTCATCAGAGGTTTGAAGTTATCGTTCCCAAGACTTCAAATACAAGAGCACATTTTCTGAACAGGCTGAACACTGTGATGTTTGCAGTTAGTCCTTGGTGGAGTTATGGTCTGGGTGGATATCCCAAGCCCATAGATGACAGTGCAGGGTGTATTTTTGTAACAGGAACATATCAAAGACATAATTCCTTTGTATTGGTGAAAAGAGGGGCCCGAAAGTCTTCTCTTTTTTGTGTCACTGAAACCACCACAAAGGAAGAAGGAAGATCCAAAGGCACTTGTAGTTGGAACTGATTGGGAAGTGCACACCAGTGAAAACCCAGCAGGCTGACTAGACACCAAACAAGACAATTGATTGAAAGACATTCAGAAATTTGTAATTACTAGCATGAGCTGTGAAAAAGTTGTTTGATAAGCTCATTAATGATGAAAGAAGGGAACTTGTATAAGTCGACTTGTACTCTTATGAAGCGGATACTGTTTAGGTCAGGGCAAATTTTTTTTAAATGTTTTTACACATCAGGAGTGTGGCTTTTAAATATTTCCATACATATATAAGGAGGCAGAGCAGATCCAGAAATAAATCACGAGGCAACCTTGTAAATGGAATTACCATAGTTTGTCTAAAAATAAAATAGAATTCTTAAAACTCATGCTATGAGACTATGTGTGTCTTGCTGTATGTGAAAATACCTGTTAAGACAGAACAATGTTCATGTATACTGTGAAAGACAGGGTCTTTATATCCAGAGTAGAATGAAGGTTTTCAATGACAATTCTAATGTGGGAAAAGAATGGAAAATTTTAAGACCTAAGACTTTGAACTTCCTTAAAGGTCATGAGATACGATTTCATATCTCACAAGTAATCACAATGTCGGGATCAATGTGTAAGTGAGGTTTGTCTAGACTATGACAAGTAAACCTTAGAGAATGTTTGTGTGTGTGTGTTCCCAACATGTTGAAAATTTTGGGAAAAGGATAACAGTCTTTTATGACTACTAAAATGACCTGTAAATACAGCACAACTTGGTTAAGTTGACTGAGCTGAGCTGAATATTCTGAAAAGTGGTGGGTAGTTGTGAAAACCTTAATGTTTTGGTCAAAGTCACTCTTTCAGCAGACTGTAAACCCTGTAATATAAGATATGTTTTAAAATCCACCATATTCCCATATACTTATGTTTAAACTGGAGGGACAGATAATCACATCCACCTTCTAGAACTAAGGAATGTGTTAAACTTATTGCACAGAAAGCCTCTAAGTTAGGATTAAATCAATGACAGCCACATACCAAATCTATCAACAGTGTTAGCTATTATTGAAAGTGACAGTATTTTAAGTAGCCCTGCTTCAATACTTACAGTTTTAGGAGCATATAAAATAAGTAAAATCTGGGAAGTATCTCCTAAGCAGTACAAAGTGCTAATATGAGTCCATAAATCAAAGTTATGAGAACCCAACTCATAACAGGGCCAAAAAAGATCCCCAAATTGGGAAATTTTGTGCTTCTGCTAGGATCATAATTAGGGAGGAAGAGTGCTTCTCAGCGATGACTGCACATTGATATGAAGTTTAAAAATAAATTAATTGGTCTCTTTGAAATTAAACTAAAGCAACATTTTAAAAATAGACTCACAGAATGAGATCTAGAGATGGTATTTGTATGAAATAGCAACGAAGGTTGAGAAGTCACGTTGCCGAGGCAATTCCTGTCCTGGATTTGGGATTAGATCAGTTCACAATTAGTCTTCCCATGATAAGGTAGTGGGATTTTAATATTCTGAGATAGAATGGTAGAAGATGATACGATAATTTTTAACCATGTCCATCGATCTCATTCTTCATATGAGTGTAGATTAATTCTAGCAGAACCATTTTCTTGAAAAGATGCTAAGTCTCAGCCATATTGTGTCACCTAAACGTAGGGTTTCAGAAATCTTCACTGAAAACAAGAACTTCAAAGTTTGACTTGTATTTGGTTTCACAACTGGGGATGAGTATTGCAGAACATAGTATTCTGTTTCAAAAAGAATATTTGTAGTTTCTTCTATTTCTTTTTAAGCGAAGAAACTATAATCATGGAACTCAGAGCATACACCGACAAATTACAAACTGTCATATGCACTGGTCAAACTTAATCAGTATGTTGTTGAGAAATATTTTATACATAATTTAAATTTACATGTATCTGATGCATTTCATGAGTACAGATTATATATTTTTATTCAACAACTTGTCCCATTAAAATGCATATTTTAAACTTTTAATTCAAACTCAATGGGTATGGAGCCATAAGAGCTGAAACTGCAACTTCCCACAACTGTAGCTTTAGTTTACAAAATGGGAATGCAGTTATTGCTTCTTTGCTCCCTGGAAATGGTATAAAAGGGACATGAACAGCAAGGAAAAGAGACTTTATCTTTTTTATTATTTATTGATAACTGTATTCAAATGCAGGTTTCATAATGTGGTAGCTTGAACGAAAATGTCTCCCATAGGCTCATAAAGAGTGATAGTAAATTAGGAGCTGTGGCCTAGATTAGGTGTGGCCTTGTTGGAGAAGGTGTGTCCTTAGGGGTGGGCTTTGACACTCAGATGCTCAAGCCACACCCAGTGTTTCTCTTCCTGATGCCTGCCAACTGACATGTAAAACTTTTGGCTCCTTCCCCAGTACTGTCTGACTGCATACAGCCATGCTTCTGGCCATTAGGGTAATAGATAAACTTCGGAAAGTGTAAGACAGCCCCAATCAAGTGCTTTCTTTTGTTACATTTGCCACAGCAATAAAAAACACTAAGGCTCATGCCATCCATTGCTGGATTTTCTCCTAAGTATTTAAGTTTTTATCCTCTTGTATTGACATAAAACATTTATAATTGTACGATTACTCAAGGTGGATATTTTCCTATAATTTCTAGGGACATCGTCTCAGACAAAGGCACTCTATGAAACAGCACCATTTTAATTTTGTGACAAATTGTCAGAAGTAGGATATCTCGTTTGAAAGACATCATTTATTGTAGAAAAGAGAATCCCTTCTAAGGACCAAATGAGTTTCCCTTATTTGGCTCATCTTAGTAACCAAGGATCAACTCTAAAATGATTCCTAATTTTTCTGTCTCAAACAATACTTATAGTAGATGTAACTGTTAAACACAGACTCTGTTGACCTCCCATCTCAAATTCTACTGAGCCCTCTATTTATTTTCTTTAGAAAATTCAGTAGCCTCTTGAATTGCTCTCCAAATCTGACCTCTACTCCTGAGAATTAGAGTTTCTTCTTTGTCTCTGCTACCTTCTCTGGGTTCTTACCCTTACTCCTGTTTGGGGGGCCTGCAACTTAGTAGATATGTTTGTAATTTTCAGTGATCTTCCAGTGGACCCCATTTTCATTTGTATTGTTCGTGTTCTTTTAAAAACACATGTAGACACACTTATTGATAAGTAAAACTATTGTCTTTAATAATTAAGTGTGTGATTGTGTGTGTTCATGCACATCCACACATGAGCATGTGTGTGTTCAATTGCTGTGCACATGAGTGCAGGCATGCCTGTGATCTGCACACAGGAGTCCTGCCACTTTGGGCATCCAGAGATCAATGTCAGGTTCTCGGTCCCTTTTGTCAGTTCCTATACCTGCTGGTTCTAGAGGTGAAACTTCTTTGATTTCTCACAGAACCATTTCTTTTTCTCTTTATTCCCCATACCTTCTTTATATACTATTCATATTTTTTTCTCAAGAACTTTTCCCCCCTTTGGAGCAACATAGCATTTCAAAATATACCTTACCTCCAGGAGAGTGAACTCCAGGTCTTGAGCATGTTAATCAAATTATCTAACAAAGGGGCTGAATCTCCAGGCTATTTAAAAACTTGAAGGCAGGCATCAACTTTGACTTGTTTCTGGGACTATAGGACTTCAGAAGTATTTTGTTTAGAAATAATATATTTAACATGTGTGCACTCCAAAAAAGTTAAATAAATAAAGAAGTGTCTCCCATTGCATTGCTTGAGAAAGCTATTGTTTATGAGAGACATGCTGAATGAAGTCTCGTAACACATCATTAACAAGAATTTTCAGGGAGCATGTCTTCTTAGCACTCTGCAGGAAGTTCTGTTACTCATGATGTAATTTCTGTCTATTCAAACAGTTGATCATCTCATATCTGTAATATGTTGCCAGGAAATATTGGAAGGAAAAATTACTTTTCTTTAATATGGAGCATTTTGAAAATGATGTTGAAAATGTTTTCAAGCTTAAAAGTCTTGTTTTTACATAATTGAGTAAATAGAGCATGTAATCCTTCTAGGCATAGAAAATTTTGCCAATTTTAATAGGAAAATTTCATGAAACTGTAGAAGAGATATCTGTTTAATCTTTTCCCCTAAATGATCAGCTGTAGGTAGATAAACATTGGAGATTTGATTCTGTTCCTTTTCAGAGAAACAAATATTATCTCTGTGTCTCTACATAAAAAGGATATTTGAGAAAGCAAAGAGGGATCAAGGTAAGATCATAAACATTTTCGGTACAGACAGGAGAACTGTCTCTTGCAATTAATGAGTATATCTCCCATTATTAACCCACATATGAATTCAAATCCTATTATTTAAAAAATTTAGACCCACAAGTATTTTATTTTCCAAAATATATACTGGAGGAAATGAAGTAAACTTTACTAGTTATGTACTGAATGAAAGTTCTCTATATGCATTGATTTTTCAAAATTGGGCTTTTACAGACCAAGGAATACTGGATACAATTTTGTCTTCTCAACATTTAAATAATTTTTACATCTTAATGTGAAAACTGCTCTCTATAAGCTAGTCCAAAGGCTCTATAGACATTATTAATCCTCGTGGTTGATAGAGGGATGAAGAAGACAAGATACAAGCAGAAAAAAATGAAATCATGTAGATGATGACAAGAATAGAGAGTGCAGTGAAAATAAAAACAGCAGGGTGTGTCTGTCTGTTCTGTCTTTGGTGTGATAGTTGCCAATAAGGCACAGAAACATGGAAATAGAAATGGGCAAGGTCATTTAAATTTAATTTCCACACAGACATTGAGTATTTGATAGCCTATGGAATTTCTACATGTTATGGATCATTATTTCATTGTCCCAACCTGATTTGTTAACAGCTCTTCATGGAAACATTGGTCTCTGGGAGTAGCTTAGACATACATTATCTCCTGTGTTGAGTGTTGAGGAACAGTCATACACAGCCTGAAGGAATGGGGTATGAAAATACTGACTGCACCAAATAGGCCAGCATGGCGATCGAAGTAAAGTACCATTAACATTGAAAAAATGTCATTTAAAAATAATGTGGTCCAGAACAGCCATGTTTCCTTGTTCGACAGATTTACTAATCTGTTCATTCATATTTTGATAGGTATATGGTAGGGTCATCACAACTATGCATTAAGATTTTAGTATAATTCAATAAATATGACTATTTATTCCATGATGAAAAACTATTACTATTTCTGTGAGGTTATAAATGATGAAGAAATATTAAACCTTGAGGAGAAGTATTCACCAGGGTTTCATTCTTTTCATTAATTGTTACATTAAAAAAAAGACAACAAATTAAAGATGTAAATGTCCTAAAGTTATAAATCTTTAAATCATGGATATTTTAAGATGCTGGAAAGATAAAAGAGTTACTACTATTGTAAAACTACTTTATAAAAAAGAATTTACTACCCAACAAAAATAGACGTTATATTGGTTCTAAAAAGAAAAGTAATGAATTTGAAGGAAAACATGGAGGAATATAGAAAGGATTGGAAGAGGGGAATGGATGGAGAAATGATGTTATAATCTCAAAATTAATAGAAAAAAGAAAGAAAAATCTTTAAAGAAAAAAGAAATATTCAATAGATTGGCATGAGCCACTTTGAAGGCTGGTGTGAAGGACAGATAAGATGATCTGGATGAGTTAAAAGTTGAAACATTGTCCTGCCTTAAAAATTTAGAGGCAGATAAAAACCAAAGTCATGATTTTTATGAATATATTTGCTCTCTGATAGTAGGTAGATGAAAAAGTGAAGACCATTTTCCTGCCTTCATTTTTAATAGGAAACTGAAATCTCTGATCATCCCAGTGTTCTTCAATTATTATAAAACGAAGATGTGTAGTGTTAATGCCAGGATGAAAAACTGTTGATTTCTGAGGTATAAATTCTGAAGCACTTCTTAGTCACATTCATCCTTTAACTTTCAAACCTCTTAAGCATTTTACTCATGTCTCCATGATAATTCATGCTTCTATTAATTTAAATAAATTTTATTTTGATAAATAAATGTATTAATCTGTGAATTTTTTACTTACAGATATCACTTCACAAAAGAAGATTGAAATCATCTAGCACCTAGTTGGTGGATTGATAAGCATAAAAAAGTGAAATGATCATATTTCCTGACTTAACAACTTTACTATTGCCTAGTTTCTAATGTTGCATACATTATAACCTACATAATAAGTTTGCACACAGGGACAATTTACCAAAAAAATCCTATTTTTCCCTGATTGCTATTCTTTAAAAATAAAAATTTTAAAAGAATTCTTCCAGAATTTAATAGGTGCTTAAAAAGCATTGTGTACATGCTCATACTTATTCTGGCTCCATGCTAGAAGGTTGACTGTCTTGGTCTCTTTGTAGACTTTGTGTAGGCCCCAAAAGGTACTTGTGAGTTCATCAGTATAGTAGTAGTCCTGAATAGACAGAAGACATTGTTTCACTGATTAATTTTCTTAATTTGATCCCATAAATTGGCTATTGGTTTTTCTGTACATCAGGCAATACACACCAAGTGCTAACAACAGAGATGGAAACAAATAGTATAATATTACTTCACTTTTTGTCTGGACTCCAAGAGGGATGGAGGCTGAATTGCTAAGGGTGTAGCCTGGGAATCTAAACAAAAACGTAGTATGTGGCCATGATTTGCAGAGAAGCATGGGATCCAGACCAACAGTGGAAAGGAGATGTAATTATGATATAAACTTTCACCAGCTCTCCAAGAGAAAAGCTACAACAGACATGAGCCTGCGAACTACAGCCAAAACCTATGCTTCCTGAGCTTCTCAATGAACCTGAGCAGCGATGTTTGAAATTAAGCTGTACTACTAAATAAGAGATGACACATATATTTAGTATTTCACTAAGTATAAGTCAGAATAAATAAAACTTACCTTTTTAATTAAGGTTTTTCATTTTTTTGTTCTCTATACAAGATAAAACATACAGTGTGTGTGTGTGTGTGTGTGTGTGTGTGTGTGTGTGTGTGTGTGTGTGTGAGAGAGAGAACCACATATTACTTGCTGAATTAATAATGCTCAAAACCTCCAAGAACATAGCATCATCTATTAGCTTTCCTAATGTCATTTCAAATTGAGATTGCTGATCACAGACTCATAGTCTACATGTGTGTTCAGCAGATCAGCTGCACTGAGATGAGGAAGGTGATTCCAGTTCTTGCTCCCTGACTTCAAGCAAGATGGACATAGGAAGGTCTCCATGAAAGAAGACTGACATGTTATTGAAAAAAAGAAAACATTCTTATATGAAGCAACAACTTGCTATATGGGTTATTATGGGATGTTGACTGTTTCTATAAAGCACAAGCAATTGTACATTTTTGCACAGGATCTACCAGTTAATATATAAATGCATAAGAATATTATTTCTTTGTCTATTGTTTAAGTCTCCTTGTCAACAAAGAGTTGGTTTCTTTAGTTATTTTTATATAATAATGTTTTTAAAAGATTTATAAACTAATGACAAAATCTCTTCCTTTGAATAAATACACACACTCTCTCTCTCTCTCTCTCTCTCTCTCTCTCTATATATATATATATATATAATTTTAATTATATACTATATAAGATATATGTATATATAATTTGTGCATGTTTCTATGTATAACCAACAACATAGGCTCATATATAAATCATAGCAACTGTTGTCATATTAATTAAATTTCCTTGATTGCTGTTCATAAATTCCTTCTATAAAATGAGAAAAGTATGAGAACAGATGAGTGTAAGTAGACAGTAACCAAATTCTCAGATATAATGTGGGCATGATCATGGAATTCAGAGTTGGAAGCCCTGAAACCCAACACAAAAATTCAGGCCAATTACATTGCTGCATGAATTAATTACCAGATATCTCTTATAGCAAGCTATTCAGATTGTGTTGAGGTTATTCACATGCAACTAGTGAATGGTGGTTTTAAGTCCAACAAATGAATTAAAGAGATATTCTATGAAATAAATATAGGAAGCTAAGTTAAATATTTTTTGTTTAAATCATCAGCAATCTTATCTCTGGTAGGTTATAAACAATTCAGAAAAAACTGAGAAATACTCTCCTTTCTGGAAACTTTGTAATCTTCATAAGTGACAGATAATTTTGTAGTGAATTTAGAACCTGAGGAGTGTACCGGTTTTCTAGAGGTCCTACATCCTAGATAAGTGGTTAACCAGTATCTAATTTAACTTGAGACCCACTTCTTGAGAGGGAATCTATGCCTGACACTGCCTGGGTAACCAGAAACCAGAGACTGACTAGCCCACAGACTTAGCATAGAGACAAACTATGACTGAATCTGCCGAATCAATGGCAGGCCTCCCAGTGACCTATGAACATAGATCAGTGTCCTGTCTAATTCTCATCAGAGAGGTTTCTTCCTGCAGCAGATGAGAGCTGGTACTGACATCCACAGATAGTCATTATGAAGAAAGAGGATCCAATTAGAGGGCTTCATTTGGGTCTGTTTCCTCAGAGCTCAGTAATTCCATTGGAAAGGATGCAGAAAGACTGTAGAAGTCAGAGGGAATGGAAGACAACAGAAGAACATAGCTCCACTGAATCAACTAAACAGGGATCATGGAGACAGAGACACCAAGCACAGGCCCATATGGGTTTTCATCCAGCCCTCTGAGTATATGCTATGCCTGCTAGCTTGGTATTCCTGTATTTCTGACTTATGAGTGCTCCTGCTCCTCCTGTTGCACTGTCTTGTTCATATTCTATGTGAGTGTATTTTGCCGTGTGTAATTGTATCTTGTTTGGTTGTTGTCTCTTGGAGGACTGCCTGCTATTTTCTGAAGGGAGTGGATGCCAAGGAGAGGGAAGATGAGGGGAAGAGCTGGGAGAAGAGAGAGGAAACAGTGGTGAGAATGTATTGTATGAGAGACGAATCTATTTCAATAATAAAAAAAGGTGGTGTACTTAATAATAGTTTTATAACTACTCTATAATGAAAGAAGCCCCAATAGTTTTACAACTAGTCTATAAATTAAATAAGCGTACTTTAAAATAGGTCCTTTCAGAGCTTGGAATATGGCTAAGTACTTAAGAGTATTCATTACTTGTCCAGAGAACCCTACATCTACATTGTCCAGAGAACCAGCATCTACATCAGATGGTTTACTTACATCAGATGACTGTAACTCCAGCAACAGAGAATTCAACATCATTTCTTGGTATCCACAAGCATCCAATACATGGAATATATTAATACAGACATACACATATCTATATAAAGATATACAAATCATACACACACACACACACACACATACACACACACACATGAGAGAAAGAGAGATAGATAGATAGATATAGAGAGAAGACCCTTTTGACTCAAGTACAGTAAGAGATTTCTAACTATCCAAGATTACACAGAATATCAACTGAATAGCAAGAGAAAGAAGATGGAAGCTAAGGTTATGGATTTGTTGAGTCAGAAGCTAAGGTTATGGATGTGTTGAGTCAGGCAGTGGACAGAGCTTACACTTGCTTTCACAGCATCTTCAACTTGCTTCCTGTCAGCAGGTGCAAGGCTGCACATGTGCACATCATTGGCACCTGTGGAGCACCATCAGGCCCACATCAGCAATTCTCCCTGACATTTTACCTGAAGGCGGTGCAGTTTGTTCTAAGCTCATGAGTGGCTACCTCACTACCTAATTATCATTCTGGGCACTCTCTTTTCTTTGAGACAGGATTAAAAGTTTAGGTGTATATTATCTTATCAAGGATTCACAGCCCTTTAAAACATCATGAAATATTAAAGGCCATGGATTTATTTTATACAAATCTTTCTCTTTATAAGTTTCACCATGATAGACCTTTGTCTTAAAGAAATAAAGTGATTGCAATCATATATATATATATATATATATATATATATATATATATATATATATTTTTGCTTATACATTTACATACCCAAATATAGCATGTTTAACACAAACAATGATACTTGTTTGCATTGACATAAAAGAATGCTGTGAATTTGGTGGAGAATGGGGAGTGGTATATGTAATCATGTGGAGAGAGGAACATAGAGAAATTTCATAATAAAATACAATCTAAAAAACAAATAACAGAAGTAAATGCCCATTATATTAAAACAAACTAGGACTCAATGTAGGAAGACACCTGATCTTTTTGTTTTTAAAAACAGCACTGAAAGTACATAGAGAATACATCACAGTTGACTTGTACCTATTTTGTCTGAGACCAGGGCACCTGAAATCACACACATGTTTACAGTAAAATATATTCAGAAACTCATTTGCTATCTATAGACAGATGTATGCTCATAACAATAAATATGTTTAGCTTTATCAATTATAAGTGTATAAACTTCAGATTAGGCCTCCAGATTAGATGAGAAGTCCTTTTCATGCTTTATCCCAGCAGTCCCTTCCTGTGATGCCATCATTGTCTTTCTTTTAGCCCACCGGGCAGGCAGATCTGATCTGGAGTACTTTGTAAGTTGCAGTGATTGAAGACAAATGTCAGCATACACATCTATTTCCCCACATGCATGACTTTTTTATTCATATGCTGTAAACTTCAAACCTTAAATCATAACCTACTTCTCAGGTACCATTCTAAGAAATGTATAAGGTTTTTCACTTGATACCAAGCAATGTTAGAAAGAGTAACACTCATCTTTTTAAAGACTGTTTAGAATGGTTTGAAATGCTCATTAATGTTTGTGGTTAATTGTACTATTTCATCCTTAAAGGATTGCTAAACAACTATGGCAAGGGATCCAAGTGCTTCGAACTATGTAAACACCTCTGCTAGTGGCCAGGGTCCTCTTCCTCCAAGAAGTTTGAAATTGGTAACTTACTTTTCTATAAAGTATGAAGAAATTAATAGAATCAGCATTAAGGGCCTTAGAGGAAAAAATTAAAAACAAAACAAAACAAAACCCAACCAACCAAACAAACAAACAAACAAAGCCAAAAAATCATATCCTTATGAACCCCGAAAAGCTGTTTACTCATTTCCTTCTCATTCTACAAAATAAGCAAGACAATACATTACTCCATATAAAGACCGCATTCAAGTATTTTGTACAACAGAGGACATGTGCTACTGTATGCGATGTTTACATGTTGCTTCTCTTCACAGACTCTTATAATGTTGCTATGTTAATTCATAGGTGATGTGCATAGTACACTATGGATTCATTCATTCACATGTAAGAAGCTAGCTGCTTGCTGTGTGTCCATCTGGTAGTGAAGTCATATGTGTAGGGATAGTGTTGCCTCTCAGGGCACCACAGTGCAGCGGGTTCAGAGTTCTTCTGATCCTTTCTTCCTCACATGTCTGGGTCAGTACTTCCATAGCAGCATGTTGAATACTGAACAACTGGCTGCATTGATATTTAGCTTTATCAATTGTAAGTGTATAAACTTCAGATTAGGCCTTCTACCAGAAGAGAATGGTAAAGATGAGAGGCATGATACCACTGAAGTGCTAAATAGCCTAGATGAATATCCCATCCTGCCTAGCAGAAATTACAAAATACGTTCAAGAATCAATTTACAATTCACAAAATAAACATTGGTATAATTGTTTAAAAAATACTAGAATGCCTTATAAAATACAATTCATCAGTAGCTGGCTGAGTAATTCAGTCTCTACCAATATATTTAATAAGTAGCCCTCTAAATTATCAAAATACATGCCATTACCTCCAATGCCTGATAAACCACATGGATGTGTGAAAATCATGAAGTGAATTCATTGAGAAAGAATATTCTTACTGTCTAGCTAGTGATACTTTTTGTTTTCAATATTTGAAAAACTGATGCCTATTTATATATACCTTTCTATTTTTCTCTTCTTTGGATCAATGAGCAGTATAAAGGGTAGATAATGGTAATGATTGCTGAAGGAAAGCTCTATTGAATTATAAACATTTTCAGGAACTCCTCTAAATTTTTTCTGTGTTATCACTTTATTCTTTAGAGCAATCTAATTTTAACTTGAGGTTTGGGTAAGAGGGAGTAACCATACTTCAGTATGTTTCTCCCTTTAAGGACATTCTGGGAATGTCCACGGACCCGCTGATGGAGGTTACAGAAATTAAAGAGGAGACTGCAGTAAGGAAGATGGTGATGGTTTGAGTTACAACTGAACTGGGCCATGCTGTTCCCATTTTTCTAAATCTTAGATTGTTCTGCTTGTCCTGATGTAGCTCTGGAGCCAGAAGTGATCATTGATTTGGGTGGAAGGCATAAAGAGAATCCTCCTGCCTTCATACTATTAAAGAGCTTAGCATCTCACTGAAGATGCCAAATTAAAAACAGTAACAAAATAGATGAAGAACAACCTGGTTCACTTACTGATGAGTTCTCTCAATTGCTTTTTTAAAGTATAATATCAATTCTATTAATCCTATACAGATAATTGAAAAAATACGTCAAGTTATTTCAAGTTTCTGTCTCTTTCCCTGTGACCTATTTCTGTCTGTCTCTGTGCCTCTGTTTATCTCATTTCTGGAGTTTGCCTTCCTCAACACTGCTCCTTTATGCTTTATAGGGATGGTAAAGGGCCAAGGGGCTTAGGAGTTTTTTTTTCACCAATGAAGAGGCCCTTCTAACCCCACCATAGAAGCTAACATTACTTTATCACAAAATGAAAATACACACATCCATCTATAAATAATTAAAATTTGGATATTAAAATATTCATCAAATTATGTAGAAACAGCAATTTGATGTTCAAAGCAGTGAAATCCAGTGTAATTTTTACAATTTATATAAATTAAGTATTAATAAACACAGGAATAAAAACTAACTTAGAGAATAATCCTGAAACAAATAACCAAAAAGTGATAAGAGGCTTTTGTGAAATTAATAACTTCTATTTACTGAAAGGGACTGTCAGGAAAATAACTTATTCTTGTACAACTAGAAGAAATTGTACTTGAAAAATGTATATAATGAACAATTATTCTCAAATTTACCAAGAACTCTTAGAGCTCAGTAATAAGAAACCAAATAAATTTATTACAAACAGGCAAACCCTAGACATACCCAACCAAGATAAAAATATGAATGATAGCATATTAAATATGTAGGAAAATTAGGATATTAGATATGAACACAATTAAGTCCCTCACAGGATGGAAAGTCCAAAATGCAAATCTTTGACAACAATGGCTGGCAGGGAATCACAGCAAAGAGGACTATCTATTGTTTCTTTTTTCTTTATTGGATATTTATTTATTTACATTTCAAATGTTTTCCTTTTTCCCAGTTTACCCTCTGCAAACTCCCTATTCTATCCTTCTTTGTTTCAATGAGGGTTCTTCCCCACCCACCCACCCACTTCCATCTCACCATCCAGGAGTTACACTGGGACATTGAGCATTAACAGGACCAAGGGCCTCTCCTCCCATTGATGCCCAATAAGGTCATCCTCTGCTACATATGTGGCTAGAGCCATGGGTCCCTCCATGTGTACACTTTGGTTGGTGATTTAGTCTCTGGGAGCTCTGGGGGATCTGTTGGTTGATATTGTTGTTCTTTCTATGGGTTTGCAAAACCTTCAGCTCCTTCAGTCTTTTCTCTAACTCCTCCATTGAGGTCCTTGTACTCAGTTCAATGGTTGGCTGTAAGAGTCCACATCTGTATTTGTCAGACTCCAGCAAAGCCTCTTAGGAGATAGCTATATCACATTTCTGTCAGCAATAGACACATTTTCTAGACAGATACCAGGTAACAAAGTTAAAACATGGTCAGATAAACCGTCTAAATAGTACCAAAACCCCTAAAGAAATAGAAGCAGTCATTAATAATCTCCCAACCAAAAAAAGCCCAGGACCAAATGGGTTTAGTGCAGAATTCCACCAGACCTTTGAAGAATACCTAATCTTCAATAATCTTCAAACTATTCCACAAAATAGAAACAGAAGGAACACTACCCAATACATTCTATGATGCCATGAATGCGCTTATACCTAAATCACACGAAGACCCAATAAAGAAAGAGAACTTCAAACCAATTTCCCTTATGAATATCAATGCAAAAATACTCAATAAAATAATAACAAACTGAATCCAAGGACCCATCAAAATGATCATTCACCATGATCAAGTTGGCTTCATCCCAGGGATGCAGGGATGGTTCGATATATGGAAATCCATCAACATAATCTACAATATAAACAAACTCAAAGAAAAAAGCCACATGATTATCTCATTAGATGATGAGAAAGCATTTGCCAAATCAACAACCCATCAGGTTAAAAGTCTTGGAAAGATTAGGAATTCTCTTTTGTTTCTAAATATTGAAAAACGGTTTGACCATGTCAAATGCTGCTAAACCTACTCTTATTACTCTCCCAAGGAACTGCCCTTAGAGATATTTACCCACGTGGATTAAAAACCATCTTATACTCAAACACAATACATGATATTTTAATTATGTTATTCACAACTGCCTAAATTGTAAAATAAGCAAGATTTTAAGTAGGTAATTGATAGAGGGTTGTACAGGATTTTTCAGTTACTGTATACAATTATAAAAAGAACTGAGTTGTAGAGTCCAGAAAGGATATGGAAGAATCTTAGTTGTATATTGCTAAATAAGTGAGCTAGTCCATAAAAGCTACATTGTATAGGATTCTAAATCTGTAACTACCTAGAATACCAAAAAAAAAAAATAAAGTGAATTTAAAAGCTGATTAGAAGTTCTCAAGAGTTGTTAGGGTATAAGAAAAAAGAAATAGGAGCAATGCAAGTGTATTAGGTCAGTAAAACCTTTGAAAATAGTGAATACTCAGCACTGTACACTGAATAGAATATATAGATTCCTCAGCACCGAGAGTGATGATAAACATCAGGTTTTGAGTAACAATATGTCTGTTCAAGTTCATGGATTATAACAAGCATAGCATTGTAGTGGAGAATGACCTGGAGAGGATATTTGTATCTGTATGTCCAATTTTGCTTGAAGAGAAGAGCTGTGGAAACTCTGAGAGAACCTTAAAGTGCTTTAAAAATAAAATCCATAGACTTAAAAAAAAAAGCTAATAAAAGTATCAAACTTAAAATGAGCCACAGACTTGCATATAGAACATATAGACAATGGAAAATTCTATGGAAGGATATAACAAATTAAGAGCTTTACAAGGAAGGTGTAAATGAAACACAGAATCCACTCTTCCTAGCAGAATAACTTAGAAATGCAGTGTCAGAGAGAAGGAAGGCAATTTGCACTGTTTGTACCATGCTGCTATGTGTGCACAAAACAATGGCCTCACAGGGAACCAGATTAGCAGTTCCTTATGCATTCATGTAGCAGGTGATGATTAATCTTCTTAGATAGTTGACTGGAGAAATGGAAGCTTATTTATATCCAGAGCTGATGAACACATTCTACTTATAGTCAACTAGAACAAATGAACTGTCTTCCAGTTAGGCAATACTTTAAGCATGTTTGCATATCCATACAACAGAATACTATCACTCCACAGGGGAAGGGAAGTGTGAGTTCACACAGTTTGTTTTAGTTGGCAATATGATTTTGAATGAACAAAGTCAGCATCAAAGCTCATATAAAATGTTATCCTATTTACATAATACCCTAAGTAACATAAATACAAAATATTAGAAAATAGGCTAGCGTTTCAGCCTGGTTTGCTATATCAGGAATTATAAAGATGAAGAAAAATAGAAATATTTGGGGGCTTCTGAATTTACACAAATATGGTTTGTTGGTGTTTAGACATCATAAGACAATGACAACAACAACAACAACAAATTTAAATTCTATTCACTTTTAAAACAACATAAAACTATTAATTTAAAAAACTTCTAACCTTATTTTATGAAGAAACAAAGACTTGTAAAAAGATTAAAGTTTTTTCTCAAGGTCACAAAAGTTAAATCACAAGAGTCAGGAATCAACCTAAGACAGAACCCAAGCATCACTTTACACAGTAGCATGAGGGTCATATATTGTTACTGAATTAGTGCAAACATGTGAGAAGGCAAAGAATCATAAGCCTCCTTACACAGAAATCATCATCCTCTCTTTGGCAACCATCTTTCCTAGAACTTCAGTTAAGTAAGTTATTAGATTCCAGGTCAAGTAAGACGTGGTCATTTTCGCAAGCTCATATTCTGACAGAGCAGTGATAGCCTGGTGAATAAAAGGAGAGATATTCGGGGATCCTCAAGTTTATTTTGTGTCTCCCAGAGGCACCTCAAGGTCCCTCAAGCTCTGCCTGGGGAAATGCAAGAAGGTGTCACTAGAACTTGCACCTGTCAATCATCTTCAGGAAGAAGTCAATGAGGAGAAATAAAACACTTAGCTGTGTAAGGCAATTTTATGAGAAGTGATCTTAAATTAAAGATGTATATGCATGCATATAAAACAGTATGTCATGAGATTTGTCTTCAACTATACAAAAGGACTTTTTCCAAAAATGTTCTTTAATATAGGGTCATTCAAAAGAAAGTACATTAACATTAGTATTGAATTTCACCATTTAGTATTGTATTAAGGTATTGATTCAGTAATACAGAGCCAATCATAGGAATATGTCAAATTCAAACTATAAACATCAGAATATTTAAAATGGATATAAGTTTATTTCTTGATCGAAAGGTGAAAAATGAATGTTTTCAATGGGCAAAAATTGAAGAACTTTTAATACAGTTATTCAGCAAATCAAGCACTTAGACTTTTATTTAAAACTTTTTGCTATCTTATATATAAAAGAACGTCTGTCTCTACAGTATGATTTGGGATGATTCAAAAATGTCATATATTATCCATTTATGAAGCAGCCTGAGACACACATCCCAACATCCCAAATTTGGAGCTAGAGTCCACTTATGGGGAGCTAATACACAGACCCCAAATGAAGACATTCTTAAATAAAAAAATCTTGCACCATATTTAAACACTGAGGTTAAGCCAGATAAAGACAAAAAATCATGAAATGTTTTTGAAAAATTGTAAAGAAGATGGAAATAGAAATGGAAAAATCAGGGTAATAAACAAATAAACCTGTATATAAAGATATAAATGCAGATAGCAGGATAGCTTGGTCAGTGAAAATACATCTTGCCTTACAAAGTGGTTGCCTGAGGTCAATCCTCAGAACCCACTGAAAATCTCATACATGGGCTCATAGTGCAATCCAAGCCCTGAAGAAGTAGAGACTGGTGCATCCCTGGGCTTTACCAGCTAGGTCATCTAGCCTATTCATTAGCTCCATGTTCCAGTAAGAAGCTCTGTCACAATAAACATGGACAGCTTCTAAAGATAACAACTTAGTTTGACCTCTGCCCTAATTGATCCATATATATATATATATATATATATATATATATATATATATATATGCACATACATACGCACACATACACAGTAAATAAGGGAAATGCAATTTGACTAATTCTCAAAAATTGAAGATAGATTATATACTATACAGATGCATCTAATTGCTGTTAAATTTCATAATTTTAACATCACTTAGAAACTCTCACAGCAATCTCCTTGATCCTCTGGCTCTTACAATCTTCCTGTTACTCTTAGGTAAGGTTCCTAAGCCTTGGGTGTCAGGAGTGTTTTCTAGATATATCAAATAGGTCTAGGCTCCAAAATTCTGCATTTTGATTGGCTGTAGTTTTCTGTAGTAGTCTCTGTCTGTTGAGAAGAGAAGTATCCTTCATGAAAGGTGAAGATTACACTTATCTATGCTCAAATATGTTTAGGTTGTTAGTGATTATTATTCTAGTTTTATAAATTAATGGTTGTATACTCTCTTCCAATATGCATGGCTTCACTAGCACTGAGAAGTTAGCTTGCTTTCCTGTACCAGGTATGGTTTCCCACTATGTAAGCAGGCTATACTTGTGAAGTCCCACCAACATGACAGCCCAGATGTCAGCTGAACAAGGACAACATTAACAAACATGTCAAAGTGGATGTAGAAAAGCCCACAGTGCTTCAACCGAAAAAAAGGAACTATAGCCAATGAAGGAAAGCTGTGATCCAGGGAGGTGGTTGTGTCCAGAGAAGAGCAAATAATTGGTTGTCCATTGACACCCTGAAAAAACATATATACAAGTAACATCATATGGGACCAATAGGTGATATTTAGAAATATATATGCACTGCATTAGCAATTAGTACAAAAGAGGGGACATGGATTTGAAGGAGAACAGGGAGGGTGACATGGGAGGTTTGGGAGGGTAGGAAGAGAAAAAAGCATATTAATTTAATAAAAATTAAATGCAATTTTTAAAAGCCCACAAAAACTTTATAAATATAATAGCTGCACAGTAAATAGTCTGTAAAACTCTATGAAGTTTACAGGAGCTTTGTAAACTTTTTTGACAACATTTAAACTAAAATTATAATACAATACAATAAAAATAATCTTAAAGTAACACATTATGTTTTTTTAAGAAAATGAGGTTCACATCAAAACCATTTTCTTTCTATATCAATTTTTGACAAATTGTTATATCACACAGATAATATCTTTGAAATTCAACTGCTATAATTAAAAAAGTTATACAAATGAAAGCAAAATGTATTCTGGTATTTCTAAAGATTTAGTTGAGTCTTAAAAAGTTAAGTGTCTGAACAATTACATATTTTCATGGTTACAGTGTTACAGCTTATAAAATAAACTTTTAAAACAGAGATCTATCTTTATATACCATACAACCTGAATGGGAGCAAAACAGTACATTTTAAGAGAAAAAATTTTCACTTTAATAATGAAAATATTCACACAACAACACTATAACATTTATTAAGTTTTCTATGAATTTAAAATACAATTCCGTTCTTTATTATGGCTGTTATATTTCATGTGTTTTCCTGTAAGAGAGTAGCCAGAAATTTCTGGGGGAACATTCATAAACGTATTTCCTAATACAAACTAAAATGTTACCTTTACTTTTCCTAGAATACTGAAACAAAATGTACTTATATTTTCTAGTGCCAATTCTTGAAGCTGATAAAAAAAATCAATTTTTGCGAGCAGTCTCAATTCATAAAAAGCATAACTTTCTAATGTAAGCCCTCAAAGGAGTCTCATTTTCCTAGAGATAGCCAAGCTGATTTAAGGCTTTTATGTTCATTCCAGGGGCCAAAGAGTCTTTCCATGAGAAAAAGAAAAAAGAAAAAAATAAAGAAAAAAAAAAAAAAAAGAAAGGTGAGAACAGGTATGTATGTATTCCATGAAAGAAAAGGCAATAGCAGATTTAGCTCATTGAGAGAGCCAGTGGAAGTGGTCCAGCATTAAGCAACAGGGTGGCTCCATGGAAGATTTGGAAGAGAACTCTAGCTCACTATTGTTGCTTTACCTCACTGACCACTTCTGCTCTTAGCCCCTGCCTTGTAGCTCATTTACTTACATGTGCTTTTGCCTAACTAATCAAAATACAAAATATAGAAATGCATGAGGCTAAAGACATAGGCTTCTCTGTCTTTCTCTTTCTCTGAATCTGACTCTGTCTGTCTGTCTGTCTCCCTTCCTACTTCTATCCCTCCTTCCCTATTCATTTTCTACCATCTCTCCCTCAGGACTATCACCATCAGGACTATCTTTGGGAGCAGGCAATGTCTACAATCACATGAGATATCATGCTTAAATTAAAACTATTATCTCATTGTTTTGTACCTATTCATATGTTAGGGAATGGGGACCTGGATTTTTTTGTTTGTTTGTTTACATACTACATAAATTATATAACTGCTTTGGTATCCTATCTTTTAATATTTTACACTAGCAAAGGTCTTTTGTGCCAGTGTGCATGTATGATGTGTGTGTGTGTGTGTGTGTGTGTGTGTGTGTGTGTTGTGTGTGTGTCTTTGTGTGTGGGCTTATGTGTGTGTCTGCATGTGTACACATGTGTGAGTGAGTGCATGAGTGTATGTGTATGTGTGTACGTGTGTATGTGTGTACGTGTGTATGTGTGTGGTGAATGAATGTTTGTGCCTGTGTCATGGCAGCTGGTGATCACAAAATCATGACAGATATTTTCTAGAGTTCTCATCTTTATTTCACAATATAGGATCTCACACTGAACATGCCAATTCCCAAGATTTGGGCTACATTGTAAAGATCTCCAGAGATTCCTTATTCGTGTGACCCACCTCTTCCAGAACTGAGGTTACAAGTGTTCATAGCCATGCCAAGGTTTTTTTTTTTTTTTTTTTTTTTTTTTTTTTTTTTTTTTTTTTTTTTTTTTTTTTTCCTTTCTTTTTTTTACATGAGCATTTTTAAAACTTAGATTTCAATCATTTAAGATCTTCATACTTGAGTACTCCTGTTTTTGCATCAGATCCCCCTCCCTATATACATCCAACTTCTCCTGTTTCACCTCCACAACCCCTTTTAAGACTCAGGGCCTCTTCTTCTATAATTAGAGGAAAGTATAAACACAACTTTTCTATATTAATATATTTTCTAGCTTCCTTCGAAGTAGTAGCACTTACACCCCTAGGTTAAGTGTAGCTCTCATCCTTCATCAGTGAACCTTTTTGAAGCAGAGACTGCAAGAGATGACAAGCATCCTAACTTGTAAGTGGATGCCTGGGATTGGAAGTCAGGTCTTCCTGTCTATGCAAGTACTCTTACCTACTGAGTCTCGTCCTGAGCTCCCTCTTTCACAATTTAAATCTTATTCCAGTGAAAACATCTATTTTGTTTTCTCAAAGATAGTGTGCATTATTAAATTGTTAGATTTTTTCACTCTAAATGTCTAACACATTTTTAAATGATCTCATTTTTAGACTATGATATTCTCTCAGTTATTCTAACTTTTCTCTTTTTAGAAAAGGAAAGTAGATTCCTTAGGGAATAAAGTTAAGAAAGAAGAAGATAATCTTAGAATACAGACATCAAGTGTTATGGTAAGACTGGAATCACTTGATATAAAGAAAGAATGATGTCCAAGGACAAATTTAGAGTTGGCAAAGCCCATCACTGGCATTGCATTACTATTACTTAAAAAAAAAAAATCCTTAAGCCTCCTAGATGTTGATCTTGTGATAAACTTAACTTGGATCTGGAGAACACTGCCAGAAAAAAAAAAAATCACAATTCCTTAATCCTACAGGTAAGAGCCTTGTAATTCTTTAATATAACAGAACTCTCAAAAGGAGATTTCTACAAAGAACAAGGTCCAGTGCTCTGAAACCTATTGACGTTCTTAAGGCAGCATTATCCCACTTAGGACCCAGTAGAGACTTAGAGAGTCTGATGCTTTGACTCTTGTTATCCTTTCCCTTAATATCATACAGGTGCTTATCATCCAGGGGTGACAATTTTTATAGAATAATTACAGGTAGGAAGAGTCAGAAAACATACTTCCTGCTATTAATAACATTGAGTGAAGGAATGAATATTTGATTGAGATGTTGTCAATAAAAGACAAAATAAAAATGTCAACAAAGAACAAACATTTTCAAAATTTGCTTTGTGTGTGATATCATTAGTTTGCTTATGTCGATGATGGTATGCATTAGATAATTAAATTCTACTTTGCAATGCATCTTAATTTTTGTCTATTTTTAGTGAATGGAAGATGTATTACAAGATAACTAATAAACTATATATATATATATATATATATATATATATATATATATGCATTTTTCTACTTAATTGACCTAAAATTCATGTTTTGTAATATGTCTTGCTCAAAAACCAATGTCATGATGTAAGAAATAGCTTCTAAATTCATGTACCCTTTTGAACTAAAAGAATCAGATTTGTCAAACTTAATAGAAGTCAACCTTTCTCAGAAGAGCTTTAACATAGGGTTGAGTTGTCAGATTCACAATCACACCTGAATCTGTATGAAAATGTGAGAGATTGGTCTATAAAAACAAATATTTAGTGTCTTTTCCCATTGTTATAGTATAGACCCTATTATCCAGAGTTAGATTTTTTTTTTTTTTTTTTTTTTGGTTTTTCAAGACAGGGTTTCTCTGTGTAGCCCTGGCTGTCCTGGAACTCACTCTGTAGACCAAGCTGGCCTCGAACTCAGAAATCCACCTGCCTCTGCCTCCCAGGTGCTGGGATTAAAGGCATGCATGCGCCACCACGCCCACAGATTTTTTTAATGAACACAGTAATTAAATGTCTGTAGGTCTTTACTTTCTCAATTCTCAACAAGCAGCAACATTTGAACTATTTGTATCATAGTTGGTACTGATTTTGTAAGTCTGAGTTTGGATAGCCAGCTATATTCATGTTTCATTTGATGGGTTACTGATAGATTAGGTTTTTCTACACAACTCCTAGGGAAGTTTATATATTTGAAGGAAATAGGCATCAAGGTTATTCTAATAAGCCAGTCTAATAAACATATGCTATCTTATTACATGTATGACTATTTTTTGTATATTTCATATATAAGTATGCTAGATTTATTTTATTTCTACCCTTTTCTCAGCTCCAACCTTATTGGAGTCATAAATGCTTGTGTAAGTATAGTCATGGGATTATGGAGCAAGCATACATATGTATACACACATAAACATACATGCCATTCTATTGAGTCCATTTTCTGTTGCCCAGATAAAGTTATCGTCAATGATAAAACAGAGAATGTTTTATGGGTTCCAAGAAATATGGGCATAGAGCACATTGCTCCTACGTCAATTCTTATGATTAAAACTATAAAGATTAAAACAGTGTGTATTACTATTACTGTCTCCAGTTTAGACACTTGGCTTATCACTCTCTATATAATGGAGTAATTACCTCCTAGGCCACTTGCTCCAAGACCCAGTGAAACTGATCGTTCAAACATTACCGTCACACGCCCCCGCCCCAGAAAGTTAACATTTACTCTCCCAAATCACATGTACTCCTCCATTCACTTCTCATCTAGCTGGTTAGATACATTTAGGCGTTTATAAAGTAGTCATTTTGGAGTTTACATGACTGGATGTCTTGTAAAAAAAAAGAAAAAGCATTAACACAATTGCAATTTGTAATTATGAGGATGTACAGGAACTCAGAAAGACTTCAAACTCACTTCACGGTATCAACTTTCTCAGTACGTTGGTGAAGAGGACATCTCTTGGCACCAGGCACAGCTCTATCTGTCAGCTTGCAGTCAGGAGAAAAATTGGCTTTGTCAGGATATGGTTCTTAAAGAAAAAGTAATAAATTTTATACAATTGGCAAGCCCGCAGTGTGCCTAATTTATTCATTATCCACCCTAGAAAAATAATTAAGTCATGCTTTCTTTCCTGGTGCTTCATTACTGTTTAGAACACCCACACCCATTTCTTTTTTTGAGCCATCAGTAAGAATGCTTATTAAAATAAATTAGCTGCAAAACTTTTAACTATGTCTTGAAGGAAACTAATCCACTTTTCTAGTAGAAGCAACATTGATTAAATAAACCCAGTTCCATGCCGAGCAGATTAATTCTTTTAGCCACAGTTCCAATGCTAAAATGATGCTGTATTTGTATTAGTTTGAACAGTGTGTAATAAGCTGTAAATTTATAATTGGCATTAACATCTTCTAATGTGCCTGTCCTTGTTCCTTACGGGTGCTATTCCTGAGTTAAAAGAGAGGATTCATCCATGCTAGAACCCTATGTATTTGATGTCTAAGTCATATATTAATACAAATTTACTTACAGAACATTTTTTGTGTACTATGTTGATTAACTTCACCATGAAGAAACTTTAATTATCTTTAGGATTTCCTATGGTGGTTCATATTTAAATCCATTTTCTCAGAAAAATACAATATTAAAAAGTGTAGACAAAATGGTCAAGAGGACATCTTTATGTCTGATGCTAATATTTCATATTGACTGCATCAGAGTATTTCTAAACTATAATATCCATTTTCTCATAGATTTAAAGAAGGTTTCTGTAGATCATTGCTGTGTTGTGCTTTCAATTCCAACACAGAATAGTTACTTCCTCTTACCTTGAATTTTGTTTACCAGAATGACTAATGCTGACTAAATAGAAACAAAGGGCTTGTAAGCATGCTAGGCTAAGGAGATTTACGGTATTTTTTCATAGACTCTTCTTACTTAGATGCTCAAGTTAAACTGATGAATATGATTATCCCAGACTCACACATATATATAGAAACCCCTATAAGTCCTCTGGCCATATTTGTTAGTTGACAACTGCCTGTAACTCAAGCTCTATGATACAATTTTTTGACCTCTCTATGGGCACTGCACTTACAGGCACACACACACACACACACACACACACACACACACACACACACAAAACCCACCTATGCACATAGTTTAAAATAATACAAATAAAATCTCTAAAAAGTAAAAATAAAACTGTAGACTGATTCAATAGGAAGCTACAAGAAACAAATGAAGATAGGGATTATGGAAATGCAGGAGGAAAGGACTGCCCAACCTGAGTCAGTGAGCTGGAAAACTTCATTCTCTGGTCCTCAAATGTAAGAAGTGATAGTCAGCAATGACTTAGCCAGCTTGGGAGTGGGGTTCTTTTAGAAGGATGACTTTATTTTCTTTTCTGAACTTTTGTTTATAGTACTACAATCAGATAATGTATTAAGAAAGGTTTTAGTGGAGGATTGCAAGCCATAGGAAGAATAATATCAATTACCTGGGTCACTCAGAGCTTCCATGGACTAAACCATCAATCAAAGAGTACACATGGAGGGACCCATGGCTCCAGACACATATGTAGCAGAGGATGGCCTTACCTGACATCAGTGGGAGGGGAGGGGAGGCCCTTGGTCCTGTGGAGGTTTGATACCCCAGCATAGAGGGATGGATTCTAGAGGGGTGAAGTGGGAATGGGTTCAGGAGCATCCTCATAAATGCAAAGGGAAGGGGGGGGAGAAGATGTAATGGGGAGGTTGTAGAGGGAAAATGGGGATGGGGAATATCATTTAAAATGTAAATGATAGAATGATTAATTTTAAAAAAGGCTTCAACAAATGTCCTGACCTTCGGAATCACAACATTTTGTTCTTTATGAAGTCCCCAACTCTGGTATTTTGTTATGGTGAAATAGAACAATTTAATTGGTCAGAATAATTTGCTTTTATACTAATGATAGTAGTCATGGACTGCTAAAGATATTTCTAACAAGTATAATTTTCTCAAATTTCTACAAAATTGTAAGCAATGTGGCTACAGTTTTAGTGCCATAAATAGCTAATTTTAATTTTTTGGTAAAGATTCTAAAATTAATATTGAATAACAATTATTCTTAAAATAGATATTTTAGAAAAACAAGGTTTTTCTATTCTTCAAAAAGATTATAGGAGATCCTATGTATGCTATGTTTGTATATATATATATATATATATATATATATATATATATATATATATTTGAAAATTATTCACTGGGAAATAGAACCTGTTAGACATAATTCTATAGAACAAAGTTATTAAATTTGTACTATTCTTTATTTTCCTGAATAATCATGTGTCTGTGACCAGGCATAATTTTTTATCAAAGGTTTCTCAATAGACATTGAGGAGATGCACTGTGAACTAAGGGCATCTTCTTTCTGTTTTAACACAATTATAAACCATGGTTCACACACTCCAAAACTAGAAATAAATCCTTACAGTCATAGTGATTATACTATTTTCAAGAAAATACAAGTCACACAGGTCTTCATAAAACTTTCTACCATCATGACACTGTATGACCTTCTATGACATTGACTTTTCTCTCCTTCACCTTCAGCCGTGACACATTCTTACAGTGCAAACCATGGAGTATCTCAGGGGCAGTATCAACTGTAAGTTATCCTTTATGTTTGTTTTGTCCTTGTTTTCTAGTCTGCCTCTCTTCTGTCTCATGTTCTGCTCTGCAGTGGAGAAACAGAAAGTCATTTCCTAAGAACTTTTGTTTCACATTTCTCCTGAGATCTGGAGGTGAATTACAGATCATTTATACATAGAAAGTCATGTGTCCTTCTGGGAATATTTTGTAATAAAAAAGGTGATTTCTTTTGACTATGAATAAAAATGCACATTTCTTCAACATTATACCCAGCATTATAATAATAAGCTAGAATATACTTTCATAAATTATTAAAATATTAATGAAAAATTAGATTGCTAACTGTGTGATCTGAATTTTATGATAAAAATATAGTAAGAAGCCTTTGCTCTGTGTTCCTCTCCTTCTCAAGGTGAATGTGAAATTGTCTTAAGAATTCAGACTGTTGGAACTTCTATAGGAAACAATTCTGGGCATTCCTCAAAGGCCAACTTGGAAAGTGGCCGCATCAGAAGTGATTCAACGTGGCTTGAAATAGTCCTGTGAAAGAATGGAGATACCTTTGCTCTTTGTATTTTATGTAGTAATTTTTATTTTATAAAACATTCTGTTCATAGACAGCAAATGCAGACAATTCCTAAGTGACTACACCTAACAAGACTGATAATTTACTTTTATATTTTAGTTTGATAATTTTACCATAACTAAATCAGTTATAGTGCCACTTTTTTATAAAATGATGATGCTTGAAACTATATTAGTTTTCCTTAATAATATCATTGTAATCTGGCATTTTAAACACAAGTACCGTGAAATGAAAGTGAGAGGTAAGACCCTAAGGGGTGACTCCCTCATCAAGCTTGTGTTCCCATCAGTGGGGGTACAATGTGGTGACAGGTCAGATTCTTCACACAACATTCAGTTCCCTTGCCTGATTGCTTTACATCATATGAGGATACAATGAGCCATTCCTCTTGAGGATTCAAAAGTGAGAGGTCATCTTAGAAAAAAAGGAGCTGTTCACCAGACAGCTTACCCTGCTGAAATAATTACGTTTCAGTGGCTTATAAATTTCCATGTTTCTGCATAAAATGGTCCATAACAGGTTTTTTTTGTTTTGTTTTGTTTTGTTTTGTTTTGTTTTGTTTTGTTTTGTTTTGTTTTGTGTCTGTGACTTAATGACAAATTGCATTTAGTAGTATGTCCCTTGGGGCCTTTTATGCTTTATGCATTGTTCAGAACATTTCTGTTTAGATAGCTTACATCACGTTTGACATTAAATATTTTTCAGGATTACCCTCTGTGATAGTTGCATTGATAATCATATAGAGGGATGGTTCTATGGAAAAGCTTGTGCAGAATTATCTAGAACAAATTAATTGAATTGAAAAGACCAGTCCACTGTGCATGACAACATTTCCTGGTTGGTTTTGGCTGGGATTCAAGTATATAAGATTAAGAAGTGGAGGTAATCTGAAACATGGATTCGTGGTCTTGACCTCCTGATGGTGGATGAGATGTGATCAGAGAAAACCACAAAATATATACGTGGACCTTTTATTCCTTGGACTACTTGATGTGTGAGAGGATGAAGTCTTGGAGGAAGAAAATCTTACAGACCTCTAAATCATGAATCTATTGTTGAAAACCTTCTTATGGGCATCTAAATGATGTGTTCAAAGAGGACTATAATTAAATACCATCACCTACAAGCAAAGACACATATTATGCATGCAAAGGGAAACTATCAATCTATTATTCTGTTTGCACATAAAGCTTTGTATGAATGCTTGAAGACTGTAATGCTGGGATACTCACGTAGGAACAAGAAATGTCAGCATTTACACATATCAAGAGCCCGGCATGTCATCTATATCATTGCATTTCTGTTGCATTGAAAGGATTAATTTCAGAAGTGTTACTGTTGTAATGGTGAAATGGTATATAAGTACAAGATGAACCAGTTATTGCCAAATGTTCCTATCAGGGAGTTTCACAGGTGTGATTAACATTTGCAGCTAACTAATAATATTGCAATGTATAATATTAGTGGACATAGCCAATCAGTTATAGGCATTAAGAACAAGAAGATAGTTTCCCTCAAAACTACATCTATTGTTGACTAAACTTTTATCGTTACAGCCTGCACTGCACTTTTTAAATGCAGGACTGAAACATCAGTTCTGGTCCCAGTTTCTAGCTAGCTAACATAGTCTACAGTCATCAAATACATTTGCCCCAGTTGGCCCACTTGTCTCTGCCTAGTAATTATAGGGTAGGATAGCATAGACCCATCCAGACTGAGTGGGCCTCCCATCTTCTTGAGAAAGTTTGGGTGGGTTCAGAAAGTAGAAGCTAGTCTTTGTTTTGAAACTAAGAAGAAACCCCACTATCAGTAGATTAATCAGGATAACTTGGCAGAATTTGTACAGAAGATGACTAGGCCAGGTCATTTAGAATGTCAGGAGAAGCCTGTTGGAGCACCCACACTCACCATAAGAGTCAAAAGAAAATTTCCAGCAAGGTTACAACCCAGGCTTATCAAATATCCATTGAGATTAGAGGTCTTAGATAACTTCTCCAGCAATGTTTCTGAGACATGACAAATATTCTTATGAATCAATGTAAGAACAATATACAAGAAAAGCCCTATTATTCACAAAGAAAAAATGAGTAGTTCTGTGCTATTTTCTGTGAAGTTTGAGACAAATACAAAAGTAATAGAAAAATAAAATCTAATTAATGAATGCAGTGCTTTTTATTACATTTCAAATCTAGACAGATAGCATCTGATGCATGTAAATATAGATGTCTTTCATAGAACACTGCTTTATTAAAAAAACAACAACTTTTCTGTACTTAAGGCTTCTTTACAATTTTCAGATATTGCTCAAAAATTATGTTTTAAAATAGAAGAAAATGAATGGTCTGGTTGTAAATGTGAATTCACATTACACAGTTAACCTCAGCTGATTTTCAGCAGCTGTCTCATATTTTCATTAATTTTGATGGAAAAAGTTTTTCTAAATATTCACAGATAACAAAAGGATATATATGATACAGCTCATATATATTGCTGTACTATATAAACACTAGACATTATCTTAATTAATTTTAATATGCAAATGCTTATACCAATCAAGGCAACAACAGAAAAGGAGCACACAAAGAATTTTAAAAAACTGCAGAACGGAAATACAGATCTGTGTTCAACTCACATGAGCTTTTATCCAGGACATTTCCAGACTCTGTATTTCATTCTCCTGTATTATTGCTACACATTACTGAGGAAACAGATATGTGACCTGCCTATCACGGAGTACAATGATACCACTGTACTAAGATTGGGGCTTCTGTCCTGGTAAAGACTAGGAGCTGTCTTCCCAGGGTGCTCATTTCCACTCTGCAAGCTGCAAAGCTCAATGGAAAGACTCACACTAGAAGATGATGAAAATGGCCTGTGGCATCATCTGGAAGTGAATTTGCAAGCAACAGCATACAGGAACTACAGCTCTATCATGAACAAGGTAAAGATGCAGATGGATCTTTTCAGAAAGGAATGATTATGACACACTGAACATTACTACTGCTCCCTAATCAGAACTTGGTGAGATACCTTGAAGTAGTAGATCCATTCATCAGGAGTTAATATCAGACTGCAAAACTATAGGTGCTGTTTTAGCAGCATAATTGGTCATTATTTGTCAATTGCATTAGATACATAGTATATGCTGAGATGTTTGCAAAGTAAATATCAGTACATAAATAATATCAGGACAGTGTTTTGAAACTGGGTAATAACACAGACTGAGAAGATTGACACAGGCAGAAAGATGCTCAATTATCTCAAACAGGGTTCTCAGAGTCCCGGGATTATGTTGATTGGCATAAAAAGAGTGGGCACCCTTTCCAACAGTTACCCTGAGAGCACTCTGTATTACCCGCGACTGATGACTTTGTGACGTCATGCAATGCTATTATAAAAGTTGTCAGACTGATCACTTTTTCATCTTCCAAAGTTTACATGCTTTATCATATAATATCCAAACTGTACTTCTCATTGCATAGAATGACATAATCAGAAATGATCAGGACTCTGGAGCTAACAGTAATTTATGTAAATTTACCCAATTCCAAAACTTTGCTTTAAAAACCTTTTTGTTAGAATGAAAGTTATCATTCATTTTCTTTCACGAGACACAAATCTTTGTTAATTTTATAAAAACAGATCATAATGGACTCTTTTGTAGAAATAAAGGCTACTTGAATTCACCATGCACAAACATCTCACAAATGCAATTGACATTGTAAAACATCAGTTTCTAAAGTAATTCAGAGTGGTTTGTGGGGCGTCATATTTTATCATATGCAATATTAAAATATCCACCAGCTGNCTTGGCCCAACAGAGGATGTGTGTCCTAGTTGGAGGAAATGTGTCGTTGCGGTGGGTGGTGGGCTTTGAGGCTCCTATGCTCAGGCACCACTCAATAGGGAAGATAGTCTTCTTCTGGCAGCTGTGGAACTCTCAGCTCCTTCGCCAACACAGTGTCTGCCTGCACACTGCCATGCTGCCCACCATGATGACAATGGTCTGAACTTTAGAAACTGTAAGCCGGCAGAGGCCCCTTGGTCATGCATACTTTATAAGCCCCAGTACAGGGGAATGCCAGGACCAATATGTGGGCATGGGTGGGTAGGGGAGCAGGGCGGCAGATGATGGAGGGTATAGGGGACTTTAGGTATAGCATTTGAAATGTAAATGAAGAAAATATCTAATTAAAAATTGGGAAAAAAAAAAGAAAAAAAGAGAGTTACCTTGGTCATTATGTCTCTTCATAGTAAAAGTCACTCAGAGCAAGACACCTGATGAGGGAGTATCTCACCAGGCTGAGCAATGAATTAGTAATTTAATGCTTCTTTGCTTTCTTCTATTGTTAACATTCATATATATTTCAAAAGCTTTATTGCTCTTACCAAAATAAGATATTAGAAGACAGAGCTTCCATTTGGACTAGATAAGAGTCATTTCCTGAGGAAAAGTAGTAAGAATAGATGCTGTTCAATTCACACATGTTCAGGTGATTAAAATTAAGGGCATAATGTAATTCATAAAAAAGTAAGAGAATCATAGCTTGTAGTGGATTTAGTAATTCACTGATTAAAAGTTGGTGACTATCACCTAGCCTTAAAACTAAGACATATACCACCACTCACATTTCTAATATCTCCATAAAATAAAATAAAAGTTCAATTTTTGCAACAGAGGAAAAAGCAAATGGTATGGTATGCAGAGCTCTTATAAGTACATGCTCAACTAAATTCTCTTAGTGTAAGTTATTCTTGTTAGTCTGAACTGTTTATGGAAGAGAAGGAGTGATGTTCAGGTGTTGAGAATGGCACAGAGAGGGTTGGGCTAAGTGGTATGTTGGTTGAGGAATGCAAGATGCTTTCATCCCCACGTGATATTTAAGCTGAACTCAAATATGTATCTGGAGAAAATACATATTGCCAAATAAATATCCTAGGCAGACATGATAGGAAATTTATACACATTGTCTATTGAAAGTTCTATTAGTAGTACATTGTTGAAATGGACAAAAATGTGTGAGCAAAGGAAAGACCAAAAACTGAGGAAATGAGTAGGATCCTGCATGAGTGCTGGCAGTACAGAGGATTTCAACGTATGCTGTTTGTCCTAAGATGAAACAAAAGGAGATGTTACATCACCAACACCCTCTTCTTCCAATGGACATGAAAGTGTTGTGTAGGAAATAGCAGCCTTCTCAAAGTCAAGGCAGAATAATCCAGCAGAGAAGCTATTGTAATTTCAACAGAAGAGAAAGTGTATGGGTCTTTCTTAAGGTAGATGGAAGTCAATTTCCTGATGGATTCAGTGTAGAGCTGAGGAAGGAAGAATGTACCAGACAATGTTCTGAGCAGCTGGAAATGAGGAAGGAAGAATGAGGAAGGAAGAATGTACCGGACATTGTTCTGAGCAGATGGAGATAAAACATGCTATCTCCTAATGTAACGAGAAAGGCTGTGCCCCTCAGTCAGAGGGATTCAAAGATTTAGAAGTTAAATTTTGTAAATATTACAGACTTTGATGACAGAGTAATTGGCATGATATCAATTATTCCTTTCTGATAACAATTATATAAAAAGACATAAAATGTGTGGGATATTTTCACATGAAGCCTAACTGCACAAGTGGATGTTTATGAAAAAATATGAGCAGGAAAACATGGTATTCATCTAAGAATTCTGTCAGAGGAAACTTTCTAAATTATGTCCCAATGTGGTGATGTTTTTTCTTGGCCTCCAATGAGTGTTAGATTGGGCTAGGCACCATTTGCCATTGAGTTTCCAAAATGTTACAGCATACATCACACACAGTGTCTTTGATTAAAGATATGAAATGAGATTCCAAAGAGAGAAAACATATGAACATCAAAAAGTCTACCTACATTTATATTACTTAAGAGGTTTTCATAGAACAAACATTGATAATCTTTGAAGAAAAATAACACAATTTTGGCAATCTGAAATGTTCAGTCAAAGAGTTTAGCATAAAGAACTCAATAGGTCATGAATTTAGAACATATGACAGATTTTAAGGTTAAGATGCTCATAGAGTTTGAGATGGTATCTTCTGTTAGCACAGATAAATATAATTTCTGTCATTAGAAATATAGATGGGACTGGAAAGAAATATTGGAGGTAATGATGCAAACACAGTGGGAGAGGCCGAGCTTGTTTAAAAATTCTCCTGAGGGGCACGAGAGACGCTCAACAATAACTAACTAACTGTGCACACTGCTTTTGTACATGTCCTGGTTTGTTGTCCTGGACCATGTCATGCAGGTAACAACTACTTGATATGAAAACTGCAGATGATTCCTTGTTCTTTTCTGACCTTTTCGAGCATTGCATACATGTACATAATCTCATAGACAGACAGATATGCATTCACATAGTTAATAAAAATGTATGCTCACAGTCATCTATTGGATGGAACACAGGGCCCCCAATGGGGGTGCTAAAGAAAGTACCCAAGGAGCTGAAGGGGTCTGTAACCCTATAGGAAGAACAGCAATATGAACTAACCAGTAACCCCAGAGCTCGTGTCTCTAGCTGCATATGTAGCAGAAGATGGCCTAGTAGGCCATCATTGAGAGGAGAGACCCTTGCTTTTTTGAAGATTATATGCCCTGTGGTGTCCCTTCTCCACCAACATAGTTGGTGCAATGACCGGAGCCATGCTGCACCCAATGGCATCCATTTTGTCAACTAGGCTAAGAGAGCCCGGTACCCCTACAGCCAGGTACCCCTACAGTCAGGTTCTGCACGTCTTCCAGGTCACCCGGCTCCGCCTAGCCCACCTGCACAAACCTGCGAGATCTCAGGATATCTCAGACTTACTGCCAAACTCCAGAAGGCCTGCGCAGAAGACTGGGGGCAGGGCTTCCCCCTCCCCCCCAGTGCTTTTGATTCAAAAAAGAGTTGCATTGAGCAGAACCCCAGCCTTGGCCACATTCTTTTCCCCTTCCACTATCTCATTACAGCTCTGGACTGTTCCATCCAGGGAACCCAAATCTGTGAATGTAGGGGTTACTGCTGGTCGGGCTCCCACAATGCCCCAGTACAGGGGAATACCAGGACCAGGAAGCAGGAATCAGTGGGTTGGGGAGCATGGCGGGGGTGGGTCGAGGGGACTTTCGGGATAGCATTTTAAATGTAAATGAAGAAAATATCTAATAAAAATTATTTAAATAAAAAAGAAACACTAAAATCACTTTAAAATGTAAACAAACAAATCCTAGAGCATATGTCCCATCCTTTATTTTCCAGGGGCTTGATGTGACATTCAGTGATGGCCTAAAAAGGTCCTCTGATCACAGCAGCACAAATGAAGGAAAAGAACCAGTATCACATATTAGTAGAAAGTCAAAAAAAAAAAAAAAAAAAAAAAAAAAAAAAAAAAAAAAAAAAAAAAAAAAAAAAAAAAAAAAAAAAAAAAAAAAAAAAAAAAAAAAAAAAAAAAAAAAAAAAAAACAAAAACAAAACAAAAAAAACAAAAAAAACGAACAGAATCTGTAAAATAAGGGTCAGTGAACTCAAAGACATTAATAGTGTAATAAATATCTCAAAAAATTTGAAAAATTGAAGAAAATTCAAAGATGTGAATAATAGATTTGTCTTACACAAGTATGATTAAATATATTATTAAAACACTAAGAAACAGAAAATGAATACTACCATGTTTATTTAAACACATCCATGTGTAGATTTGAGAATATTAATATAACTGAAGAAACTGTGATGGAAAAGCCTATATCCTTTCACATAGAGGATAAATAAGTAGTCCAGAAAATATGTTAAAATTTGTCAACCAAATATACTGAAATAATATTTCCAATGCTTGTGATAAATTGCTAAAACTACAGTTTTTTTTTTTAAAGTATACACATGCAAGTGTACAGCTGATCATTAAAATTATGTAAACTATATGATTGCAAGCAATAAAGAAAAATAATGGTGTCTGGACTCAGAAGTACCCCTGACCACTTTTTTTCCAAACATGCTTACTCTCAGTTTTAGCTGGGGTGTTCTCATTGCTAGCCCCAGCCAATAGGAGACCAGGGCTTCAGAAAGAAAAAGCAGGTCAATTTGGGTGTTTCAATTAGCTGAGAGGCAGAACTGAACTGAGATCCCTGGGATTCAGCTATTTACACCTATATGGATTCAGGAAGAGGAGCCTTTTGGAATTTATTCACTGCCAGAATCAAAGTGATACTAAACTAGAGAAGATTTTTTTTTTTTTCAAACCTAATGAATGTGGCCTTTACTTCAAACCCAAATCCCATGGCTATCCTTTAAAGAATAAAACTGTGGCAAATGTGCTTTTCTCACCCGCCCCTCCTCAGTCAGAACATCCCACAGCTTGGGTTATTTATCATACAATTGATGGAGTTTGATTCCTCTGTCCTACCACGGTTGAGAATTGCAAACACTAAGCTAAATGATTTTTCTGCTGACAAAAGTTTATTTTTAACTTAGATGGTTACTTAAAGAAAATGACTTCTTAGAAATAGTCTAAAGATTGTTTGAACCTACAGTCCAAAACAGACTTACAATGTTTGAATAGATAAAGTGAAATACGCCTATAACAGCATTTAACTGGACTGTTTACCGATCTATGCTTCTATTACCAAGGACTCTTTATCTGTGAAGCGTCCACTGGGAAGCTTTGAGAGAGAATAGCCAATAATCACGTAAATGATTGCCATCTAAACGCCAGGCTGCCTTTCTCTAAGTCCAGAAAATCGTTGTGTAAAGTGTACTGAGTGAGGTGCTTGACTCAGAAGACACAGATCTCAGTTCTTTCCAGAAACCTGTGTCTATTTTTCTAACTCCTATTCAGAAATGAAGTTATTGGGGTCTAGATGAAAGACTCCAAGAAAAATAATAAGAGCTGTTACCACATTTCATGAAGAGTGAGTTGAATTTTGTACCTAATGTAAAATTTGCTTGGTTAGTAGGTCATTTTATGTATTATAAACAATGCATTACTATCAGTTTGTCGGTCTGTGCCCAGATTTTCTGTGGGCTTGTCAGCTATTGAAAATTTGACTTTTATTTTTTTTGAAACATTACATTTATCTTTGCATAGAGCCTGGGTCACTTTGTTCATATTGTTTATAACTGAATAACTCATACTGGTTTAACATTTTTCCCACAAATGATATAGAATATTGGTAACTTTCAGGAACTAGAATTAAAACTTCCTCTACTACAACAAAGCCAATTCCTCCTTCACACCCAGTGCCTTGCCCTCCTGGGTCTGTACCTCTGGACACAGTCAGGCCTGTTTCTACCCTCTGGTTGACTTAACTTTCTGTTGCCCATAGTGGGCACTGCCCCACACTCCACAGCAAAGAGGTTTTATTGTCAGTTGCTTTGAGGTTAGCACTAACGTAAGTATGTTTGACCTAATGCATTACTTTGTAGTCCTTGATTTTGAAGATCTAGCTTTTCTCATCCTTTAGTTCTGCCATGAAAGATTTTAAACATTCATATATTTGTTGAGTTTTGAGAAAAAGAATGATAATTTCACTCTAGCTCTGCTACATTTATCCAGAAACTATAATTTTTCATTTCTAGGGTTTTAAGTCAGGACCTCACATGTTTCCATAGCCCTTAAAACTAAAACTTTATAGAGACTATGATAGGTGAAAAATCACTACTCTACAGTATTAATTATATTTATGGTTTAAAATGAATATTTTAAACAAGAAAACTGCATAGATGTGACCATTGTCTACAGAAACTATATAAGGGCTTATATTTTTGTATCTGACCCATAATAAAATGATCTACTTTGGCTAGTATGTATATCTAATGATTTTTACTTAGCTGAATGCTGTGTTTATTTTGATTGTATTATCTTATATTAAGATAATGTAATTGTAGTATTTTGCATCATTACATTCCTTTTTCATATTATTTTCTCTCACTTCTTATTAAAACATGGCTTCTCTTTTCTAATATGGAAGAAAGATATTGCTGAGACATGGAGATGAGAGAATTAGAATCCCAAATCTCCAAGACTGTGCATGTGTCAGATTGCACCTTGCTTGTTTGAGAGTTTTAATGAGAAAAATGATGTGGAACTTCTAGCGTTGTTGTGCCAGATAAATGAGTGACTGCATCTAACAATCTCTCTGCAGGTGCTGGCAGCAGAGGGAGGCAGCCAAGTCACACACACTCCGCCCTGAAAACCTTCCACCAGGCTTCTTCCAGTCACACACCTGCAGCAAGAGTTGAGATAAGTTAAAATTCACCCCATTTGTCTGAAATATTGTACTCTGAAGTTAAGAATGATGCTTTTTAAAAGAATATTTAATTGTTTATAAAGTGTTTGTATAGACTGTGTCTTACGCGTTCTCCATGAGTTACATAAATATTATTTTTCCTACATCTGTTCCTCCCCCCCACCCCGTGGAATGGAATCATTGAAGGATTAATAATTGCATAACTCTGCACTGGCTCTAAATATATTTTACAAATATTTATGGAGCATTAAATGAATCTGAAGTTACTATGACAACCTTTTTTTCTAAAAGTAGACTTAATGTAAGCAATAATATAGGTGCATAAATATGTATTAATAAGATCCATAGTTTTGTAGGCTAAGAAAAAAATTTAAAAAGCAGATGAAATTTGATCTTCATGAGTATACAATGAAGAGATACATGAAATAAAATATTGAGTCCAAATTAATCACAAGCAATGGAAAGTGTTTATGGGAATAAAAGCAGTACATTATCTGTTTTTTGTACCAGGTGTTTTCATTGTTGCTTTTTAAAAGTTTATTTTTCTTTCATCTGATAAAACTTTTGTTCCAAGCAGAACATTCAGCAGATTACTAATATGATCAAACAGATCAGAGAGGGAGCTCTAGGGCTGAGGTGCAAGTATAGAATCTTAATGTCCAATTTTGCCCTTCACCAACAAGCAGCATTCTGAAGGAGCCTCCACAGAATACTAGAGATGCGAGAAATAACTTCTCTATCAGCGGTACAAAGAGAAAGGGAATTTAATGAACTTTACAGAAGTTAAAGTAATTTTAAACTCATTAAACTTGCACAGCAATCTTTTATTGTTTCTTATGAAAAATCCTTGGGAATAAGAAACTGTATTTCAGTATTCTCCTGGGGAGTCTATATTCTATATAAATATGCACATCTCAGTAAAACATGTAACCGTGGTAGCAAACTGTTTGAACATGTATATTTAAAAGGATATGTAGATGAAGTGAAGTAACTAAATCTACAAATTTAATTATTCCAAGAAATTCATAAAACTAACTCTTCAAAGTCAAACATGTGCACAAACTTCTAAATGTTTAAAAGATCTTCTAAAGTTACTTATTCTTTCTTGGTCAGGTCACAAAGCAAAGATACACACATTGAGTGTTAGTGTTAGTGTTATGGCCCATTAGTGTTCCCAGGAAACATGCTAATTAAATATTATTTTCATTTCGGTATATTTTGATATTTCTGAATAATACTTGCTAGATGAACTATTTTTAACTATTTGAATGTTATATTCACCTGAAACTAAGTAACCTTCTTAAATAAAACATTTACACTTTTATAAGCCTTACAATCCATAACTATGATAAAGATCAGCTTTTGAAGGTAAATAAGCATGCTAGAAATGTAATAGAGGTTATTCATCGTTGGGTTGCAACCCTTTGTAGGGTACAAAAGTCTCAGGCAAGCAAGAAATCAGTTGTATATGTTGAGTTTGAATGGCACCGTTTTACTTTTTGAAATAAAAGGATTTGTTATGCTGTTCCAGCCTCTGTAAGGACAGAAGTTAGTCTGTATATTAGTTTTACTTTGAGACTTAGCAGATAGATCATGGCCGGAGAAATTTGTAGACTGTTCCCTTTGGGTAAAATGACATTCTTTTCTTACACATCAACAAGATATTATTACAGTAAGTCAGGAGGAGAATGGGAGGATAAGATGAGAGGAGGAGGGGATTAAGGAGGAGGGGAGGGAGGGAGGAAGGAGGAGGGGAAGAGGCAGGGAGGAGGGGAAGAGGGACGAGGAGAAACAAATGTTCATGCCATAATGGTTATTTCAGTAATCTGAAGCACCAATTGCCCATTTAACATTAAATATATATTTAAATACCTAATTCCTAATGTCTGTAACTTGTTTATGCTCTGACATCCTGGTTCAAATGCACCTATACACCTCATTTCATGGCCAATCACTAAATTTATGATCTCTTACTTTTACTCTTCTCATATTTTTTGTAACCCTTTCATAAAAGAACATTTGTAGAAATGCCAGCTTTCTGCTCTGACTTGAGTACTTTGGCTGATGATGCTTGAGAATCAAAGACAGATATATACATGTGAGATACAGAGAGACAGAGACAGACACACACACACACACACACATACAGAGAGAGAGAGAGAGAGAGAGAGAGAGAGAGAGAGAGAGAGAGAGAGAGAGAGAGAGAGTCTATATGTCCTATCTGCTAAGCTCTGTAGTCAAGGTGAGGGTTAGCAGTCATGATCTATTTCTTCCTGAGTCACCCTCTGAAGGGGTGTTAGGTTATCTCCCTCTCCTTTCTCTTCTAACACTGACTCCACTCTAATGTATCCCCTTTGATATGATTCTGCGTTCCCTTTGAAGATAATCAGAAATTTGTCAGCTTTCACTGCAGCAAGTGTCCAGAAGCTCACACACATCTATCACACACTCTGTCTCTAGATCCATAGATGATAGGCTCTTGCTTCTGTCAAAAACCATCTTGTCTATAGTTTCTCTCTCATTTCATCTAGAGAAAAATTTAACACTATTTTCTTGTATGTATGTATGTATGCATCCCTTCCTAATATATATAGTTTCAGCATTAGTAGGTGAAGATCGGGATCAAGAAAGACACATTTATGTAACCATTTTATTAAAGTATAGTATATGGGACATAAAGGAGCATATATTTCTAAACATTGATGTAATTTTAAGTTAAAGATGATTAAAGATTATTATGTCACGTTGCTGAATGAGATGATAAGACAAGACCGAGTTTAAGACTAAGAATGATCCCTGGAATACATTTTCAACCTTTCATCCAGTAATGGTGTAACAACTGTTTTTACTTTCCTCATTATGTTCCCCTTTCTACATAAATATAAAAGAAGGATATGTAATCCTTTAATTCGACAATATGTTCTGTGATTCACTCATGTTACTAATACATACACCCAATGTGGGTATATATGCTTGCTTTACTCTAGTTACTATAGAATTGTTCACGTTGAGTCTCTGTTACTGTGATAAAATCCATGGTTAAAATCAAGGAAATAGTCTATCAATTACTGAAGGAAGTCAGGACAAGGACTCAAGATGGAGAAGAAGCAGGGTGCATGCAGGAGAGCTTCTTACTGGCCTGCACATCCATCTGACTTATACAGCCTAGGCTCACCTGTCTAGAGACACAACTGGTTATGGTGGCCTGGGCTCTCTAACATCAATTAACAATCAGGCAACTTACCCCAAAGACAAACTCAGAGTCCAAACTGATAGAGAAATTTTATTAACTGACATTTCCTCTACACTGCTGAATCAAAGTGACAACAAAAATCAGTTATTACATTCAAATCCCATTGTATAAATATAGTAGAGAATTTAGCAATCTCTTCGAGCAAGAATAAGTATGAGAGGGCTTTTCAGCCTGGATAAGAAGTGTAGTTAATATTTCCATTTTGCAAATTAACCAAATTTTCTGTATCCAGTCTTCTGTCCTGGGACATTTGGGTCGTTTCTAGCTTCTGGCTGTCACAACCAATGCCATTATGAACATATTGGAACACGTTCCCCTGTGGCATGGTGAGGCATCTTTTAGGTATACTCCCAAGAGTGGTAATCCTGGGTCTTCAGGTAGAGCTATTTCCAGTATTCTAAGGAACCTCCAGAATGGTTGCCAGAATGGTTGTACCAGTTTGCAATCTCACCAGCAATGGAAGAGCGTTCCTCTTTCTCCACATGTGCTGTCAACTGAGGTTTTGATTCAGGACATCATGAGTTTTGCAGAAAAATGGATGGAAGTAGAAAATAACATTCTGACAGAGGTAATTCAGACCCAAAAGGACATGCATGGTATGTACTCACTAATAAGTGGATATTAGGAAAAAAAAGTGCCAAATACACAAGATACAGCCCACAGAACTCAAAAAATGTCAACAAGTGAAAGGGCCCAAGTGAGGATCCATTAGTAACACGTGAGAGGGAGAAAAAAGCAACCACAAGTGGGGATGGACCTTGGAGGGAAAGGGGATGGGAGAGTGGAGAGAGTAACATGGTCAGGTATTTGGTGGGGAAAAGGACTAAAATAACTGAGGGCCAGCAGAAAGAATGAAAACAGGCAACCTCAGGAGGTAGGAGTTTGGGGGAACCCTCCAGAATGTACCAGAGACCTTGGAGGTGAGAAACTCTCAGGAAACATAGAGAGGAACCTTAGATAAAATGACCTACATTGGGGGCAAGGGAACTTGTAGAGCCCACCCCCAGCAAAACGAAAGGAGGACATTAAGTGAGGGATGGGGTTGCCATCTCACTGTCACAACTCTGACCCATAATTCTTCCTTAAGGAACTTCAGGGATGAAAAAGGATAGGAGCTTGAGGAAAAGAAGGTCTAGCAACAGGCCCAAAGTGGGATCAAGATCAAGGGGATGCCCCAAGAACTGACTTACTGAGGCTATGGAGCACTCAGAAAAATGGGCATATCATGACTGTTCTGAAGACCCAACAAGCAGCTGAAAGAGTCAGATACAGATGTTTGCACCCAACCAATGAGCAGCAGCTGCTGACCCCTGTGATTGAATTAGGGAAAAGCTGGAAGAAGTTGAGAAGGAGGGCAACCCTATAGGAGGACCAGCAATCTCAATTAACCTGAACCCCTGAGACCTCTCAGATATGGAACACCAACCAGGCAGCATATACCAGCTGATAGGAGGCCCCCAACACATATACATAAGAGGACTGCCAGGTCTGGGTTTAATCAGAGAAAAATGCATCTCACCCTTAAGAGACTGGAAGCCCCAGTGAGTCTAGAGGTCTGGTATGGTAGGGGTGGAGTGGGGACATCTTCACGAAGACAAGGAGATGGAGAGGAGGTATGGGATGTGGTTAAGTTGGAGGGTGGATGGGAAGGTGAATAAAATCTGGAATTTTAAGTAAATAAATAAACAAACAAACAAATAAAAGAAGTGTAGTTATGAGCAGTCTTGCATATAGTAAAACATTTACATGTATTTGATATGTACCCCTGAATGAAATAGAAACCATCATACTTATTTGCCAAAGCTAAAACTGTGATCGTGTAATAGAAAGCAAATGAGTTGTGAATTTAAATTCTATGAACCAGCTGCAGGGTCACAAAAGTTTCTCTGTGTGTACCAGCAGGGTGGCTGCAGAGGGCTGTGTCCAGTGACTATCTCATCACTTCTGTTTGGCATGGCTCAAAGTCACTTATCCAAAACCATACTTTAGGTCTTGCATGAGATGTTTTTACTCCCATGTTGCCAATCTCAGATATTAGCAGTACAAGAAGCAAGAATGTTTTGGAACATCTTCAATTACTTTCTTTCTCTCAGAATTTAATTTCCAAATTTGATGAAATTTCTTCTGACTTACTTCCAATATTCAGCACATACAGCAGTTCCCCCCTGTCATTAAAGAATCAGTTGCATTTCTCATCGAGCCTAACCTCATTGCTATCCCCTCAGTTCCCTCAGACCCCTCCACACAGTGCTGGCTTTCCTGTCATACTTTCAAAGGAGTCTCATGAATACATAGTAGATGGCTTCCTGAGAGGAGCATCTCGTTCTGTCTCTGTTCTAGCCAGGCTCAGAGAACTCACTCTGGAGTGTAAGGCTCAGCATCTCCTCAGTGTGCCTTCTAACTCTGCCGCCTGCCTCCTTCCTCTATACATCATCTCTTTCAGTTTATTTGCACCATCCTGGTTTTGCTATTTCAACTTCTCAAACCATTCTTTACCAAAATACTTACATAATTTACATATCACTTCTTACCTAAATCAAAAATCTTCTGCTTTTCAAGTCTTTTCTTGGCCACCATGATAGAGCTGTATCCATAAGCAGTATCATTCTTCCTCATATTGTATGCTTCTCTTCAATCATCTTGTCTCCTTCCCAATTCATTTTTTTCTTTCTAAATTGCATAATCCATATATGACAATTTTCTATGATTTTTTTACGCTAAATAAGGACTCTAACATTTCATGTATGTAGATATTGGAAAAGTGACTGCCATGTATTTCTTATGGAATGAAGAATTCATCCAATATTTATTAGATTTGAAATTAGTTATATATGATTTTTAAAAGTGTATTCCTGAAAATTTAAAGCCAACAAGCTATTCGTTCTTCTTGATCTAAATTATATTAAATGTGGAGCTGTTTTGTTTTAATTGAAGAGAATTCTAAGAGAGTAAATCCCCTAAGAAGTATGGGCTATGATACTCATGGACATTTTAAGTGCAGCAAAAACAATCACAAGCGATCATGACAATAAAACAGACAAATGGCAGATATGTCATAGTTTTACTTCAGTCTACAAATTTGTAACTTTAGGAACTAAATGCATTTGTTTTTTTACACTGCTCAAAACTGCTAAATAATTCATTTCATACCAAACTATGTCTTTAATTTTAAATTTTCTACAAGGTCATGACTAACATGAACCCCACTGGGAAGAGCTTAAATCTTTCATCCTGGAGAAGCTAGTTATTTACAGTGTGAAGTCATTTACTAGATTTGTTACATTGGGTCATCAATTTAATGTTTATAAACAAAACTTTCTTCATCTGAAAACGAGTGATAAGATGTGTCCATGTATTTCATCATAAGCAGCATAAATTGAATATCCAGAGCATGGCAAACTTCTTTCTTAAGTATAAAGTGCTGCGAAAATGCACAACAGTATGAACATTTTATAAACTAAATAAGTTAGTGTAAACGAACAATTCCAAAGCAAAGTGTACACTGGATGTGACCATTTCCCCCACTTTTATAATGAGTAATGCTTTATGTCTCTTTCCTTAAGCCCCCTTTTCTACTGGACATAATGACAATCACCTTTAATTCCAGCCACTTGAGGCTCAGGCATGAGAGTGACATCCATACCTCGGCTACAGAGCAAGTTCACTGTTAGACCTGACAATTTATTGAAGCACATTCTCAAAATAAAATACAGTGATGACGAAAAAAAATGTCTTTCTATTCATTCAGTATTGTCACTTGGCAACATTAGAGCACTTTTCTAGTATGTTCTATGACTGGATTAAATTTGTAGTCCATACATAAAGATATTCAAATAATATTAAAAGTTGAAATTAGTATGATGTGAAATATGTGGAAGAAGATGGCCTAGTTGGCCATCATTAGGAGGAGAGGCCCCTTGGTCATACAGACTTTATATGCCCCAGTACAGGGGAACGCCAGGGCCATTATGTGGGAGGGGGTGGGTAGGGGAGCAGGGCGGGGATGGGGGAGGGTAAGGGGAAATTTCTGGATAACACTTGAAATGTAAATGAAGAAAATATCTAATAAAGAGAAAAAAAAGTGAAAAGAAAAAAAAATGTATGCAAAATGTTTAGAGGAGATAAAGAAGTCTAGGCTATTAATGATTCATCCATTTATTTTAGTTACTCAATTAATGCATATCAGAAGTTATGAGAAGGGAGTATGCTATTAACAAGGATATACTGAATGAGAGACAATAAAATTATAAGGTGGATATAGTTGATTAGGAGGCGACAAGAGGATTATGGGAAATGCAGTGATAAATGAAAAAAAATGCTGATTTCTATAATGTTTTCAACAGAGCAGTAAGGTTTCTGTTAGTACATGATGGCTGACAAGGATTTTGAAAGAAGAAATTTCTGGAGTCTCAGACTTGGATGGGGCAACATATGTATGTAACCTTGAGAATGTTCATCAACAGTTATATGACTTATCAGTGAAAGCAGAAAGGTATCACAGTTGTGTTTAAAAAAAAAAAAAAAGGAAAGAGAGTACCAGGAATATGTTTGATAGAGTCAGGTATGGTATGCCTCAGCAGGCCCATGCTGAGAAATCCCTTCACCCTGAGGTACCAGCCATACAACAAGTATAGTGTAGAATAGAGTTTATTTAGAGCACAGGAAGAGGAGTTGAGAAGTGTTGAGAATAGAGTAAAGACAGAGACAGACAGGCACGTGCACACAGAGACAGAGACAGAGGAAGGGCCAGAGACATGGAGAGACAGGGAGGAGGAGGAGGAGGAAGAAGGGGAAGAGGAGGAGGAGGAGGAGAAGGAGAAGGAGAAGGAGAAGGAGAAGGAGAAGGAGAAGAAGAAGAAGAAGAAGAAGAAGAAGAAGAAGAAGAAGAAGAAGAAGAAGAAGAAGAAGAAGAAGGCAGTGGCGGCAGCAGTAGCCTCCAGGAACTTGTGCAGAGAGAGGGAAGGAGAATGGGGAAAGAGGGAGTAAGAGGTTAAGGAGAGGAGCGAGTCAGAGAGAATAAGAAAGTGAGGCAGGGACATACAGCCCCTTTTATAGTAAGCCAGGCCTACTTGGCTGTTGTCAGGCAATTACTGGGCAGGGCATAGAGGGGATGCTAACAATCATATCCTAAGTTATACAATTGGAACAAGGGAAGTAGAATTATTTGCAAACTATTTTTACAATATGAAAAAATATTTAATAATTAAGGACTGAATGTATAATACCATTATTATAAGGTATATATTATTAGTACACTTTTAATTGTGTTATTATTATTACTGATAGTTGTTATTATATGTACTGGTGTGTGTGTGCATGTGTGTACCACAGCAGACATGTAAGGTCAGATAACAATTTGGAGGCATCTCTTTTCTCCTCCCACTATATGGATTCTGAGTTTCTAACTCAGTTCCCAATACTTGGCAGGGACAGGACTATTTCACCACACCAAGTCCTATTATATAGGAATAATATTTGTGTCTCACAGAAAGTAAACAATGCAGTATGTTCTTTAGCTGGTAGTTGGCAAAGTAGGGATGTGATGTTTGCAACCTTCATCCCAGTGCACATAAGTCTCTATTTTGACATTACTTTTGCTTTGGTTTTTTTTTTTTTTCTTTTTGGTTTTCCAAGACATGGTTTCTCTGTGTAGCCCTGGATGTCCTGGAGCTCACTTTGTAGACCAGGCTGGCCTCAAACTCAGAAATTTGCCTGTCTCTGCCTCCTGAGTGCTGGGATTAAAGGCGTGTGCCACCACACCTGGCTACTTTTGCTTTGTTGTTTTTATTGTTGCTATGGTTTTAAGTCCCTTCTAGCAACATAGAAAAAATACATTTTTGACACTAGACTATAAAATGAAATGGATTCTTTCTGTGTTGAGTTTTGAGAAAGCAAAATAGAACAAAAATAAATAAAACAAGAATGGTATAACTAATCAGTGAGAGATTGTTATCACAAAATGTGCTGTAGCATTATGAAAATAGACAAACATTAAATATTTAATTATGCTAACATTTTAGCTTGTGTGTCACAGAAATGATGGGGAAGTGCACTCTTTATTATACAGTATCATCAATGGATGTGCTAGTTGTGACCTCATAAACAATGGAGGGGCATTTATTCAATCTCATAAAGGTAGAAGAAGTTCAAGGGAAACTTTAAGATGTGTTGGCATAAGGCTGAAGTTTAAAAGCCACAAAATGCACCTAGTTTAATTGAGAAAATTGACAGAAACTGAAGTATTTTAGATTGCATATATGATAGAAGGGGATTGTGGTTAGAGCTGACCACCACTGTCAAAAGTCTAATGCCTTTTAAGGCATATTACCAAATATGACATACATAATGACAAAGGCATGCTCCCACAGCATGGAGATACTGGGTAAGTGAGAGGAAATGGATTCACTCCAAATGGTTCTCCAGGGATTTACCAGTTAGAATTATATAGGCTAGAATTATGCTCTTTTTTATCAACTGAAGTATCTGGTGGTGTTTACAATAACTAATCAAGTAAAGCATTTTAAAAATAACTTCACTTACATCGGATTTAACAAATTCAGGAAGGGCAACCTTTTTTTCCTCATTGACTCCTTATCCTCAGATCACTACTTGAGGTCAGTAATTGGGGCTGGAGAAACTTCTAAGTTTCAAGTGCTTGTTTTGCTGAATGGAACTTCGGTTCTAATCTGTACCTATTCTTGTGCCTGAAAGTTATTTGGAAAGATGGATCTTCTCACAGATATTGTCACCTAAAATATCACCAAAGCACATGATACACAAACGACAACAGAATGCACAAATGTAGAGCGTGCACTGGAGAAGACAGACAAACCAAGCCCTTCTCAGCTATAAGGCAAAGATTTGCTCAGAAGGCAGATAAAATAGAAAGTGACAGAAAACAAAAACAAACACAAAGACAAAAACAATAACAACAAACAAACTCACCAGCACCACCAATAACATCAACAACAAAATCCAAAAACAACAACAAAAGACCAATCAACCAAACAACAACAACAAAACACCTCCACCGAAACAAAACACAGTGACATGGGACACTTGACATAGTATCTACATTCTACAGAAGATGCTGTAGTTCATTATACAGTCAGTATACAGTTTAGAAATAGCAAACAGTCAAGGTAACACATATTGAACAAATGATTATGTACCATGTTGGCTGGAAGAACAGTTTGAGGCTTTTCATTAGAATATTTGCCCTTACCGACATCTATGACTAAGATTGACTAAGATTTAGAAATTGTTAATGAACTTTTCCTTGTAAGAATTCCTTCCAGAAAGGCCCAAGTGAGGGTGCTTTAATCCTACTTAGGAGAAGAAAGCAGAGGGTAGAGGGAGGGAAGGAGGGAGGGAGGGAGAAGGAGAGACCTAGGTGGCAGAGGGGAGGGGTGGGGAAGGGTAACATGATCAGATATTGGTTGAGGGGGAGTAGGAGTGAAGCCCTGAAAGTCAGCATAATGAATGGAAAGAAGCAACCTTGGGAGAATGTCCCAAAGATCTGGGAGGTGAGAGAAGCTTAGGGCTCAAAGGGAGCAACCTTAGATGAAATTCCCAACAGCAGGGAGAGGGTACTTATAGAGTACACTTCCAGAAGAAAGACAAGGTATTAAGTGGAGAGATGGTGATGACATCCCACTGTCAAAAGGTCGTACCCAGAATTGGTCCTGTCTAAAAGAACTGCAAAATAGAGAAATGGAGAGACAAATATGGAAAAGAGACTGAGGGAAAGGAGGTCCAGTGTCCAGCCCAAATTGGGGTCCATCTCAAGGGAAGGCTCCAAGGCCTGACACTATTACTGATGCTATGGTGTGCTTATAGACAGGAGCCTACCATGGCTAACCTCTGGGAAGCCCAACAAGCAGATGACTGAGACAGAAGCAGATATTTATACCCAACCAATGGACAGAAGCTGGGGACCCCCCCCCCAAGGTTGAGTGAGGGAAAGGCTGGAAGAAGCTGAGGAGAAGGGCAAACCTATAGGAAGACTAGCAGTCTCAACTAACCTGGACCCCTGAGATCTCTCAGACACTGAACTACCAACCAGGCAGCATACACCAGCTGGTCTGTGGCCACCAACACATGTACAGCAGAGGACTGCATGGTGTTGCCTCAGTGACAGAAGATGTCTCTTACTTCTCAAGAGACTTGAGGCCCCAGGGAGTGTGGAGGCCTGGCAGGATGTGGGTGGATGAGGACATCCTCTTGGAGATGGAGGAGGAGGAATGGGATGATGAACTGCTGGAGGGCAGAACTGGACTGTAAATAAAGATGAATGATAATAGTAGTAATAATTCCTTCTAAAGTTTCTTGAATCCTTATATCCCCATCTACTGTCTACAGAGCATGTGTCATTTCTTATGTACAATGCTACACACCTTTACCTCCAATATCTACAGCTTAGCATGGGAAGGCTATAGGTACTTTATCCAGATATTTCAGGATTCTGATGGTCAATTTCTAACATGAAAAAGCAATGTGTATCCTCTTAAATTAGTTCTCCACACAGCAACACCCAAGTGCTTTTTTCCTCAAATTTTGGAATTAGCATCTGTGTGCCTTCTCTGGACCTCCATGTCGTACCTGCCCTTGGATTCCTCAGAATCTCTTCTCATGTGCACTCTACACTGTTTGAGGTTTGTTCCAGTGGTACATATAGTCTACTTTCCTAGGGATTCCTTCAGTTAATAACCAGGATCATGCAGTTCATACAACAAATGTTTGTTTCAAAGTGCTGGTCACTGGGTATCTAAAGTCATATTGTGAGTGCATTTTTTCATTTCCTCTTTTCCTTGGTTTATGGGAGGTCAAATTTCTTGTCATGTCCTAATATAAACCTGCGTGTGGAGGAGCTTGGCTGTCTCATTGTCACAATCTAGTCATGCTAGAGAGGACACAATATGTGTTCTCTCACTTAATAGTTACCTCTGTATAGGGACAGTGATATTAAGTGTTTGAATGTCAGTATATCAGCTTTCAAACCCATGTATCATTCTAACAAGATAACAATGAGTAACACAGATATTTGGTTCTAGTTATCCTATGAGTTCTTCTATTTCTTTATGCAACCTACAGCGTAAGGTATTTGTTGACATGTGTTAAATATCTACTTGATTTGTTCACAGAGCATTAAGGAATGTGTCCCTTCTCCAGCATCCTTTCTGACCTATCTCTCTCTCTCCTGCTCATCATAGTATTCTCAAGAATCCCATCAGTTATTTAAGCTTTTTCCTTCACTCTTAGTGTGTACTTAAAAACTGACTCTAAACATATATTACAACCCTATAAATACTCTGAATTATAAAGCTGTGGTTTTGTATCTCTAGTTGACAAACAGCTGGGTATAGGTCTCCATTTTGAGTCACATTTCTTCTTTCTTGCTCCCTTTTATGAACAGATATCATATAACATCCAGGAAAACACACAATTTTCCTAATTTACTTAACTGTGGTAAGTGAACAAAAAGCTTTCCGATTTGGAGATAAAGCTGCCAGAGTCCATTTTTTTCCCCTCCATTCTTTGTTTTCTTCCTTTATCTGTCTTCTTTTCCAATGTAGTTTCCACCTGTTTGGTGTTCACTGGACTCTGATTCACCACAGTGAAGCACTACTTATAACTAATAATCCCCAAAACAAAAGCTTCAGATACATCCAGGAAGCCCTACTACCTCATCTCATTCTCTGATAATGTCTCTGGAAACTGCAAATACACTTGCCAGTTTTAGGGTGGAATCTTGCACAGAGTTCAAAATGGGAATTAGATAAAAGTTTGACTATCTCTGGCTATTTTCCAGTCCAGGCCAAACTGAAATCAGAAAAGATCTCCCTTTTCTCTTTTTTTCCTTTTCTCTTACATGGCTTGCTCTTGTTACCTTAGTATTTATCTAATTAAAGAATATGCCTAAGAATCAACTTCCATCATCACAGAACATTTACCCCGGTACAGAACATTTCCTCTATAAATGACTACTTTCATAATTATGCTTATCTTAACAATGAAAGGTAGCTTTCAAGATTATTTTATAGTAGGACCCATATTTTTGTGTTGCAAGCACTGAATTTCCTTGATATTACTTTTATCTCCTATATGATAAATCATATTTTATCTTGAATATCATGAACTGCACAGTCAAGATTTCCTAATCAAATATATGCCTTGGCTGGAAAAGAGGAGGCTCTAGACTAAGAAAATTAAAATGGGAAGGGTATTGATTCTAATGATGTATTATTGTATAAATATGAAACTAAAATTGTGTCCTGAATAAATATGTATGTACATGAGTTGTTCAAAGAATTAAAGCAATGCACATGATTAATTTAAGAGCACACTAAACTTTCAAAATGATTATTTCAAAATTCTACTGGGTTGTATTATAATCAGCATTCTTACAAATTGATTTCATTAGACATAAGATTATTGTTGAATATAAAACGCATAATATAATATTCAATTTAATCATCTCTAAGATATTCCTACCAAACCCAATGCCAATTATTCTAATAATTATTTAACATAAATTTTACATTGACTTTCTGAAAGTCAACCACATGTTTTTCTTGATTATTTTTATATTGTCTATTGAACATGTTGGAAGAGAATTTTAAAAACTAAACTGGCATTAAATTGACAACAGCTTAAATTCTAAAATAGTATGTATTACAATTTCACTCTTGGCCATGTTTTGTTGGTTAAAAATAAATAGGAAAATATTTTTTAAATTTATGTAAAAGTGTAAACCCCATTTGGCTCACTACATTTATAATAATAAAAATTATTATCATTGAATAAGTTATGTTCTCCCGAAATGCCACAATTAGTTTATTTTCTATCATAATGCAATAAAGATTTTATTAGTGAAATAAACATAAGCATAATATTTTGACAACCTATAACTAATGAATTCCCAATTGTTTCAAATACAGAAAAAAATTTAGTGTAGTAAATAATAAAATTTGTTGTAAATATTGACAATATCTGACAACAATATTCTATATCACTATGTATGCTGAAGAAACTAAGTTTTGAGGAAGAAAATTCCATTTCAGATAATTACAATAAACCACAGATTGAATAAAAAATCTTTGATTAACTAGGATAAAATATTATCCTTTTGATAGATTTTACAAAACAATGTACATATAATAAACACAACTCCTTGGTGATTGGTTCATCATTGAATGCTAAAAATGTCTGATTACTAAGTATAATGATATTAGGTTGTCAATGTTCTTTATAAATTAAAAATATTTTCAATTAATCTCTTGTGTCTACTTAAAACTCTTTCCTCTTAAGAGTCTGGAATCCAGGTCTTTTTAGATAGAACAAAATTTTGAAGACATTTCTGGAATTTGAAAATAACCTGAGAGGTTTAGAAAAGTAACTAAGATTATAAAATTTGAGATTTTGATCAAATTTTGTTCACGGTTTTTATATTTCTGGGTAGGCATTGCCCATGTATTAAAATGATGATATCTTCCCTATTATATATCACCTGTGAGAATTGTTTTCTCACTTGAAGATGATTTAATGTAGTTTATACAAAGGGAGATTCATTAAAAATGTGACATAGGGGCTGGTGAGATGGCTCAGCGGGTAAGAGCACCCGACTACTCTTCCGAAGGTGATGGGTTCAAATCCCAGCATCCACATGGTGGCTCACAACCATCTGTAATGAGATCTGGCACCCTCTTCTGGAGTGTCTGAAGACAGCTACAGTGTACTAACATATAATAAATAAAATAAAATTTAAAATGTGACATAAAGCAAATTTTATTTTTTGAAAGCTTACTAAAAAGCATTGTATTCTGATGGATTACTAAAGGCTGCAGTTAAAAATAATGAATGTAGGTATGACTGGTTACTAGTCTCTACAGAAATTGTGGAATCTAACAATTTTTAAATAGTTTCAAGTTTTATGGTATAACTAATAGAATTTATCTATTTCATTCGTCAAAACAAATATTGAGCATTAGAGAACAAAAGAGGCAATTGTAATACAATTCTAATTTTCATGTTAAAATAAGGTAATAAATGGGTCAGATTGTATTTTCTGATGTCTACAGTGGCTCCACAGAAATGAAGACTTTTAAATCAGTGAAAAGTCAGACTAGCTGTGCAAAATATAAATGAAGCAAACCAAATGTGTTTAAAAGTATTTGGTTAAATTATGTTTATATGTGCATTTCTTAGAGTTTGGAGTGGTAAGTTGCAGATGTTTCAAAAAGCTCTAACCTTCACCTAACTAGTTAAGTCAAAGGTCTAATAAAAGCCAATGTTAACAAATGGGACCTCATAAAGTTGCAAAGCTTCTGTAAGGCAAAAGAGACCGTCAACAAGACAAAAGGGCAGATTGGGAAAGGATCTTTACCAATCCTAAATCACATAGGAGACTGATATCCAATATATATAAAGAACTCAAGAAGGTTCAAAATAGAAAATCAAATATCCCCATTAAAAAGTGGGGCACAGAGTTAAACAAAGAATTCTCAACTGAGGAATACTGAATGGCTGAAAAGCACCTGAAAAAATGTTCAACATCCTTAATCATCAGGGAAATGCAAATCAAAACAACCCTGAGATTTCACCTCACACCAGTAAGAATGGCTAAGATCAAAAATTCAGGTGACAGCAGATGCTGGCGTGGATGTGGAGAAAGAGAAACACTCCTCCATTGTTGGTGGGACTGCAAGCTTGTTCAACCACTCTGGAAATCAGTCTGGCGGTTCCTCAAAAAAATTGGACATAGTACTACCAGAAGATACTGCAGTACCTCTCCTGGGCATATATCCAGAAGATGTTCCATCTGGTAATAAGAACACATGTTCCACTATATTCATAGCAACCTTATTCGTAATAGCCAGAAGCTGGAAAGAACCCAGATGTCCCTCAACAGAGGAATGGATACAAAAAAATTGGTTCATTTCCACAATGGAGTACTACTCAGCTATTAAAAACAATGAATATATGAAATTCCTAGGCAAATGGATGAATCTGGAGGGTATCATCCTGAGTGAGGTAACCCAATCACAAAAGAACTCACATAACATGTACTCACTGATAAGTGGATATTAGCCCAGAAACCTAGACTACCCAAGATACAATTTACTAAACACATGAAACTCAAGAA
>LR750007.1:510177-544596 GCA_902729485.2 Mus minutoides
AGACTAGGGAAAACTCTTCTCAACAATAAAAGAACCTCTGGTGGAATCACCATGCCTGACCTCAAGCTGTACTACAGAGCAATCGTAACAAAAACTGCATGGTACTGGTACAGCAACAGACAGGTAGATCAATGGAATAGGATCGAAGACCCAGAAATGAATCCACACACCTATGGTCACCTGATCTTTGACAAGGGAGATAAAACTATCCAGTGGAAAAAAGACAGCCTTTTCAACAAATGGTGCTGGCACAACTGGCAGCTATCATATAGAAGACTGGGAATTGATCCATTCTTATCTCCTTGTACTAAGGTCAAGTCTAAGTGGTTGAAGGACCTCCACATAAAATCAAAATAAATTTTAAAGTGCATGGCTATATATATATATATATATATATATATATATATATATATATATTATGTTCTGTTTTTAAAAATGTTTTATCATAACTTGAGATTGTACAATTGGGATTTATTTCCATCCTTCCATTGAAAAATTATTTTGAAAACTGATTTTTATAGATTCAATGAAGAATAAACTTGTTTGTCTGGATTTTTTATTAATTTCTGTTATTTTGTATATCATCAAAGGATCTTGTTTTCATTACTACAGTTAGAAACTTAAATTTTCTTTTGGAATCTAACATATAATATGTTAGGAATGGTTACTAACTTACACTCAAGGAAATATGTGTTATTTAATAGTGAGTGAGAAGTTTTATGTATGCAAATACGCTTCAGGGAGTTGACTGTAGTCCTGCATTTCATGCTCTGACCTCTACTCAACTCGCTACTTTTAAAGTTATAGCCACATATGCATATCTCTCCTTATCTTATTCCTCCAGTATCTCTTTCAATTTTAGTTTTGTGGCAGCTCACTTCTGCCTCATGCTTTATATTTGGTAATAGCCACACTCTTCTGACAGAAGACACAATGATGTTGGTGTGCTGTCTGGGAAGCTCCTCTGGGGTGGAGACTTATATTAGCTTTGCATTGGAGGGGAAGTCAGCATTTTTAAAGGAGGTCATGTAGGTTCCTAACTGGACTTTCCTCCTTGCCCATGACATATGCATAGTGGACCCCATTATAGCCAGAGCATCTCCCTTAGGGTCCTAGGAGAAAGCCTGAGGTGTTTGGTCTTCTTTGGCATCTCAGCTCCCATTTTACTCTGAGTTTTGAAAGACTTGCAAAGCTTGGGACAAGCTTTTCTTAGATCCTGGAACTCTTGTGGCTTAACCTTAATTTGGCAAATCTCTCACAGAAACAGTAAGAGAGTACATTTCAGAGTTTTAGGATGTTCTTTTCCTCAGAATGATGACACTTCCTGTTCTGAGAAGAATGACAGAAGATTGTTGGTTTCACATAGAGATGGTTGGCAATTTGCTTAGCCTTTTTGTTGATGGAATTAGAGAGTTAAAGTAAAAATAAGGTACACTGCAATTGTCAATGGCAACAACTGTTCCACTTTTAAATAAAATACTTGAATGTGAAATTGAGATCTTTTAAAGGGTTTATCTACTGTGTGTATATACATAAGAATGAGTGTGTATATGTGCACCATGTGCATGGATGAGGGCATTTAGATCAGTCAGAAAAGTTATCATGGGATACCCTGGAACTGGAGTAGTGATGGTTTGTCACCATTCTGGGAACTGACCTGGGATCTCCTGGAAGGGTAGAGAGCAATCTGCTAGTCATCTCCCTGGCCATGGGTGGGGGGAAGGGGCTTGTTCATCTTTTCTTGAGTTTTTCAATAATGTATTCATTTGTAATGATTTCTGTACCAGTGCCATAATTTATAAAGATCTTGCTATTTTCAAAATGTACAATCTTTCCAAGCTATTCTTAAGTAAGAAGAGATACAAATATCAGTAGGTGATGGGCAACCAACTAAAAATTGTTTTGGTCAGTCATTATTTTCTCTGATAGTCTACATCTACTGCAAAAGAAAGCTTCCTTGAGGAAAGTGATAGCTGTGGTTATAATAAGTATTTAGAATGTCAGGAAAGTTACATTGGTCTAGTGAAATGTCAGTAATGGGTTCTGTTCTTAGATACATTCCCTCACTAATCCCAGTGAACTTGGGAAACTATGCAGTTTTATTTTAATTTCAAGTTATTTGAAGACATGGAATGAGAGTAATCTTTTCTTTCTAAGTCTTCTATATATTCATACTGTGTGAAAAAATTCCAAAATGTCATAAGCAGCATACTATAGTAGACTTATTTTCCTATAATATCTAAACTTAATCTTAAGGATTCAGTGTCTTGGTTATCATTGATAGATATCCCCTCAGTCTTTTATAACTATAGCCTTAAGTTGATATATTATGAAACAACACATATATTTTATTTTAAATCATATCTTTATGAATTTGTATCATAACTAAGTCCAAAATAAACAGTAGAAGGCATTGCTAACAAATAGGCAACAATGGACAGCAAGTTGGACAACATTTATAGGTCAAGAGGCACAATAATTATGCATGACTTCCTGCAGTTTATAATAGCCAAGGTAAAATTACTATTATTTATAATTGCAAAGAGTGATTATGCCCTAAGGATAAGTTCACTCTTAAGATAATGGGTGCAGTTATAATTCAACAGAAATGTTTATAGCCCTGAAAAATTGCCCATTTCTCAGTTCAAGTGTGAGAAAGAATTGGATGCTTAGGAAATCATTAATAATGATGGCATAAAATTAGACCAATTATAACAAAGAAAACATTTATCCAGACTCTGCTTACAATAACTATATTTTAGATGCTTCATTATAGAGTTTTATATAATACATAAAGACTTAATATATTGCAGAGGAAACTTCATTATCAGTTAAGAGCCTATTATGCACACGGAGAGGCCAATCCTCATAAAACCTGGCTTAAAATTTATCTATATTTATTTATACATGATAGAAATAATTTTAAATGGTACACTGAACTTCAAGGCCAGAATCTTATTTTAAACTAGACATAGGTATAGACAAGATATACACAGTGAAAATACAATATCAAACCCACCACACTTATGTACATACTTATACCTTCTGTGAATGTTTATTCTCAATAAGATATCTTATGAAAAGAAAACATCAGCTCCTGCTTCTCCACCTTATACAATGCCACCAAACACATAAACAAATCTGAAATACGCTGGATTGCTCAGTTGGTAAAGGCCTCACATTGTAATTCTAAATACCCGTGTTTAATCCTCAGCCCCAGTGTTAGAATGTCGGGGCTGTTGCTTTATATGTATCTGCAGCCCAGGCCAAGGGAATGCTGTCTAACCAGTATAGCCCCATTGGTAAATTCAGACCAAGGTGGGATCCCATCTTTAAACACAAGGGCAGTGTTCAGAAAGAAGATGTAAAAATGTCTCCTCTGTCATTAACATATGTGCATAAGCACCCATGAAGACATGTGTAACCCCATATGCATAAAACATAAGTAAATAAATGTTCCAACATATTTGATAATTGGCCAGTTATTTAGTGATCTCTATTCCTTTGTTTCATTTTGAGACTTTTGTAGTGTTCAAAACCTGATGCCTGGTTTTCTCCTGGATGAAACATTTTATTTCTGTCATTTCATTCATCCCAAAGGCTATAATAGGAATAACCTTGAACCCAAAAGCATTGTTGAAAGTGTCTGCTTGGTATCAGACACTAGGTTGGTATTACAGGTGAAGTATTGGGAATCATGCTTTTATGAAGATTCTGATAGCCTCCAGTCCCATGCTCTGCACCAGGACAAAGTGTAGGTTGATTGTTTTGTGGCTGGGTTGGTGTCAAGTCCCTCTGCTTGAGGTCTTGCCTGGTTACAGAAGATGATCATTTCAGGACTTGTGTATCCCATTCCTAGAAGTCTCAGCTAGGGTTATTCTTACAGTCCATGGATCTTCCATTGCACTTGATTTCCATTTTGCCTCTGAAATGGCCCTGATTCCAGTCCTTTCTCCCAGTATTTTCTTACTCCTTATCCCCTGAATGTTTCTGTTCCCAATCCCAGTTGCTCCCATTCCACCTGTCAAATGTGTTCTCTTTCCTCTTTCTGCTTAGATTTTGCACTCCCCTTTAAGCCTTTCTTGTTACTTAGCTTCTCTTTATCTGTGGACAATAGCATGATATTTATTTATTTATTTATTTATTTATTTATTTTTAGTTTTATTTTATAGCTGATATCCACTTATGAGTATCAACCATGTTTGTTTGGGTTTTTTGTTTGTTTGTTTTGTTTTGTTTTGTTTTTATTTTTTGTTTGGTTTTGTTTTTCTTTTTAGGTCTGGCTTAGCTCAATCAGGGTATTTTGTAGTTTCATTCATTTGCCTGGAAATTTCACAATGTAATTTTTTTAACAGTTGAGTAATGTTCCATTGTGTAAACATACCACATTTTCTTTATCCATTCTTCAGAAGAGGGGCATCTTTGGTTGTTTCCAGGTTTGGGCTATTATGAAGAAAGCTGTTATGAGTATAACTGAGTAACTAAATGTTACCTTGTTTAATGTTACTGATATATATATATATATATATATATATATATATATATAGATAGATAGATAGATAGAGAGAGAGAGAGAGAGAGAGAGAGAGATGAACATTTGGTATTGGAGAATCAATTGGGTTGCTCTTAAGTGGCAAAGACTATTCTCTTAATTCAACTTTTCTAAACTAGCACAATCCCTAAAAAACTTCTAAGTACTTGCTCTAATACCAACAAATAAGTATAGTCCTCATCTTTGATCAAGAGACTGCTTTTTACAACAGATGATTATACAAAACTACAACTAATCAAAATGCAGAATTCTAGAGAGCAGAGTCTTAGTGGTCATCTAGAACTCATTACTAAGCATTGAGGGAAGAGAGGTGCAAATATTGTTATAGTCAAAGGCACAGGAGTATGCTGTGAGGTTTTGTCTCTTCAGAATGTCAGAAGCTCCCTCCATAAAGTCTTATCCACACAACTGCCTGAAAATGAGCTGAGCAAGGACTGCAGTAGGCTATCGTATTAGTTTTATTACCCATGTCAAAATTTCAATTTATTTTATTCTTTCACTCAATTCTAATAGTCTTTATAATCATGCTAAATCAAATAAGCAGATACTAAAAAGGGTATGTATAATTTGAAATATACTTTGCTCATCAGTTGTATGCAGTTGCCAATTGTAAAAAAAAAAAAAAATCATCTTCTGTAGACATAGAATCATGTGAATTTTACTTTCTGTTGCTCTTTATTACGACCAAATTGATTAGACAGTATCAGCCACTTCCAGAAGCTTAACATTTTGGGGGGATAAAAGTATTTCACTAATTTCTTATTTGGCATTTTCTTTGTTCTTACTTCATTAAAACCAAAGAAACCCTTTTTAATAGCATTCATTTCAAAAATAGATCACAGTTGATTTGTTTTATGTACACTTCTAATATTCTGAGGACATAAGCATAATATAGTGGATAATAATTGATAATAATGCATAAGCAAGGGGATATGTAAACCAATCTTGTGCTTCAGCTTGCCATTTCTACTGCATTGATTTCTGCTTGGCTTCAGGGCATTATTTCTTGTACATGTTGTGTCAATATTATGTCATTTGCCTTCTGGGAATTTTCCCAAAGCATTTCAAATGTTCTCTTAATGTTTACATCATTCTTATTTAAACTTCATTCTATTTTTGATGATTGTTCTGTTCAAGGTACGTCATTCAAATTTCTCTTTCCCCAAAGAGGAATAAGCATGCCTATCCTTTGTTAATATTAAATTAGAAATCCTCCTTATCATGCTCTGGTCTTCAGTATTTATCCTGGTCTTTTAGCCAGGTCTTTTAATAATCAATTCAGCCTTTTCTGGTTTTCTCTGGGTCTATTCAGCCTCCAGGGTTAAAGGATATTTTTTCAGTGAGGCAGCAACAGTTTGACTATTGCATCATTCTCTCTGTAAAACTTTCACATCTAACAGTTATATTATTTAAATTCTACAGATGGTCATTAACTACTCATTGTGCTAAATATTTATTTTAGTCTTATGAAATAATTTAGCCATACAACCACGTTCTTTTCTAATTTTTTTTGGTGAAAAAATCCCCAATTTCATAACATGTGAGAACTTGCAAAATCATAATTCACTTTGAAACTATAAAGTAGCTGAAGACGTTAGCTAGGTAATTCACAAAGCTTCAAGAAAAATGTCCTTTCAAGAAGACATGTCTTAATTTTAAAACCGATAAAAAGAAACTTAACAATTCCAGTTTATAACAGCAGGGAAACTGATAGAATGAGCACATGCTCTCCAGAGGAACAGCAGGCAATACTTGTTTATAGTAGAGGATTGCCATTGTTTGTAGCAATACAACAAGGCCAGCACATTGGGTAAAACTAAGTATGAACTGCAGGATAGTTTTTGACACAAGCAGTATTTGTCAAGTGTAAAGCCAAAGAAGTAATTCAACACTGAAAATAAAACTTTGGGAAATGGTGTCCTTAAAGATATAAGACAACTCCATTCACATGGAAGAAATGAATTCAAAATGATGACAGGATATAAGAAATTTCATATGTATGAAATTCTGTGAGATGGATCTCATATCAAAATGTGGATAGAATGTTTGTTATTGTAGTATGTTTTATGAATATATTTAGATTTTAAACAAAATGCTATATTATTTCTTTTAAAAACACCATTAAAATAAATTATAAGAAAGTATATATTTCAATAATTAAAATAGTATAATGTAAAAACTAGATAAATTAATGTACTATGAAGAAACAAACCTTAGAATAGTACAAATTCTTCACCATGGAGCAATGATTAAGATGCTATATCAGTGTATCTGGAAGAATTTAGAGGAAAGGAATGGATATGATCTAATGACATTGTTTTTATGTATTAAATTAGCAAGAATAAATATATTAAAAGGAACACATGAAAATAAGTTTTAGTTTACCATTACTATTTGGAACAGAGTAAAGGAGTCAAACATTTTTTTTTTTTTTAAAAAGATCTCATGAAAATTTTATGGTAGAGTAGCAAAAAACAAAAATAAGAGAAACAAGCATTATTATTAATACTTTCTTTTTTGCCACATTATAGTTTATTTTGGCATTTAGCATTGCTTATAATAATAATAAATATTTCTTATTTTTAAGATTGATTCTGATTTTGATTATTTTGATTTCAATTTTTTTCATTCAAGTATATTTTAGAATATTTCTGCAATTTATCTAAATATTCCATCTTTTTATTTAAAAAAAGCTATAATTAATTTCCTTGGGAAATATCCACATCTTTATATTGTGGAGACATTTTACCCAGAAACATTTTGAATCTCTTTATTCCTTTGGCCTTTATTTGGGAATCTCATTTTTTATGATCTCTCTCTCTCTTTCTCTCTCTCTCTCTCTCTCTCTCTCTCTCTCTCTGTCTCTCTCAAATAAGCTGCTATTCTCTAGATTCTTCCTGGTATCTTCTCTATATTTATAGTTAAGGTTACACTTACATATATAATTATATTTATAATTAAGTTTACACATAAGAAATTCTAATACATAATGTGCACCATCATGCCCTGTGTGCTGCAGAGAAGGGGAGAAATCACCAGAACAATGATGCAATGAAAAGATTTGCATAAGAACTTCTAAGAAGGGTGAATTCGAGCCAGGTGACATTGTCAAAGAACTCTGAAGGTAGCAGAACCTCTGCCATAGGGCTCCATAACCAAATAGTGCCAGAGGGAGCCAGCCTTCCAGGAGTGCTGACAGGCCTGTGAGTACACGTAGGACCACCACTGCTGCTCAGAGGAACCTGCCTGGAATCCTCAAGATACAGGTACAGAGGGGCTGCCTGGGACAGGAGTCTTCCTGTCTCTGTCTGTGCCCAGAGCTGATTCTGTGCCACAGATCTAATACACAAATCCCCCCAGGAGAGAACTAGTCTCCCAAGAGTGCCTACATATCTGTGAACACAGGTAAGACCACCACATTTCTTCAAATTCCTGGCCCAGGAGGGACCCTACTAGAGCCATCAGGCCACAGTAACCAAGGATCAGCTGGGGACAGAATCCTTCTGGTCTCTGTCTGCACCCCACAGTTGACCATGTACCACAGCTCTCCATATACAAATTCCTCCCTAATAGAAATGGTCTCCCAGGAGCACTGATAGGCAGGCTTACTGGAGGGACAAGCCAAAGTCAGAGGCAGCAAGACCATTTAACAGCAGAGATAACCACATGGCAAAAGGCAAGAGCAAGAACATAAGCAACAGAAAGTAAGGCTGCTTGGTATCATCAGAACCCAGTTCTCCCACCACAATAAACCCTAGTTAACCTAACACACCAGAAAAGCAGGAACATAATATAAAATCAAATCTCATGAAGATGATAGAGGAATTTAAGAAGGACCTAAATAACTCCCTTAAAGAAATATAAGAGAACAAATGTAAACCGGTAGAAGATCTTAAAGAGGAAACACAAAAACCCCTTAAAGAATTACAGGAAATCACAACAAAACAGGTGAAAGAACTGAACAAAACCACCCAGGACCTAAAAATTGGAAATTAAAACAGTAAAGAAATGACCAAGAAAGACAACACTGGAGATAGAAACCTAGGAAGGAAACCAGGAGTCATAAATGCACGCATCACAAACATAATGAGAGACAGAAGAGAGAATCTCGGGTGCAGAAGATAACAGAAAACAGTGACACAGGGGCTGGTGAGATACCTCAGCAGTTAAGATCACTGACTGCTATTCCAAAGGTCCTGAGTTCAAATCCCAGCAACCACATGGTGGCTGATAACCATCAGTAATGAGATCTGACACCCTCTTATAGAGTGTCTAAAGACAGCTAACGTATACTTACATACAATAATAAATAAAAATAAAAAAAAAAAAAAAAAAAAAAAAAAAAAAAAAAAAAAAAAAAAGAAAGAAAACATTGACACAATAATCAAAGATAATGCAAAATGAAAAAAGCTCCTAACTCAAAACATGCAGGAAATCCAAGACACAAAAAGAAGATCAAATCTAGGATAATAGGTATAGAAGAGAGTGAAGATTCTCAACTTAAAGGGACAGTAAATATATTCAACAAAATCATAGAAGAGAACTTCTGTAACTTAGAGAAAAAAGATGCCCTTCACAAAACTACAAATAGATTGGACTACCAGACAAGAAATTCCTCCTGTCACATAATAATCAGACACAAAACACACACACACACACACACACACACACACACACACACACACACACACACACAAAGAATACCAAAACCAGCAAGGGAAAAAGGTCAAGTAACACATGAAGACAGACCTATCTGAATTACACCAGACTTCTCCCCAGACACTATGAAAGCTAGAAGATCCCAGGAAGATCTCATACAGACCCAAAGAAAACAAAAATGACAACCCAGACTAGTACACTCAGCAAAACTCTCAATTACCATAGATGGAGAAACAAAGATTTTCCATGAAAAGACCAAATTTACACAAAATCTTTCTACAAAGCCAGTCCTACAAAGGATGACAGATGGAAAACAACAACACAAGGCAGGAAACTACACCTTAAAAAAGGGAAGAAAGTAATCTTCTTTCAACAAACCCAAAAGAAGATAACCACACAAACAAACAAACAAACAAACATAAAAAATAACAGGAAGCATCAATTACTATTCCTTAATATCTCTTAATATCAATGGACTCAATTTCCCAATAGAGAGACATAGACTAACAGATTAAATACATAAACAGGATGGAGCATTTTGCTGCATGCAAGAAACACACCGCAGTGACAAAGACAAACACTACCTGTGAGTAAAGGGCTAGAAAAAAAATGTTTCCAAGCAAATTGCCACAAAAAAGAAGGGGTAGCCATTCTCATATCAGATAAAATCGACTTTCAACCAAAAGTTATCAAAAAAGATAAGGAAGTTCACTTCATACTCATCAAAGGAAAATTTTACCAAGAAGAACCCTCAATTCTCAACATCTATGCTCCAAATGAAAGAATACCCACAGTCATAAAAGAAGCTTTACTAAAGCTAAAACACATTGCACCTCACACAATAATTGTGGGGGACTTCATCACTTCTCTCTCATCAGTGGACAGATCAGGGAAACACAAACTAAATAGAGACACAGTGAAACTAACAGAAGATTTGGACTAAATGAATTTAAATGATATCAATAGAACATTTCATCCTAAATCAAAAGAATATACCCTTTTCTGAACACCTCATGGTACCTTCTCCAAAATTGACCTTATAGTCACAAAAAAAGATATGAAAAAATATGAAGAGATTGAAATAATCCCATGCCTTCTGTCAGATCACTATGGGCTAAGGCTAGTCAAAGCAAGAAAAACAACAGAAAGCCCACATACACATGGAAGCTGAACAACACTGTACTCAATGATAACATAGTCAAGGAAGAAACAAAGAAATTAAAGACTTTTTAGACTTTAATAAAAATGAAGATACAACATACCCAAATTTATGGGACACAATGAAAGCAGTGCTAAGAGGAAAACTCATAGCTCTGAGTGCTTCACAAAAGAAACTGGAGAGCCCATACACCAGCAGTTTAACAGCACATCTGAAAGTTCTAGAACAACAACAACAACAAAAAAAAAGCAAATATAACCAAGAGGAGTAGAAGGCAAGAAATAATCAAACTCAGGACTGAAATCAACCAAGTAGAAATAAAAAGAACTATACAAAGAATCAACAAAACCAATAGCTGGTTCTTTGAGAAAATCAACAAGATAGGTAAACCCTTAGACAGACTAACCTAAGGACACAGAGACAGTCCCCACATTAACAAAATCAGAAATGAAAAGGGAGATATAACAACAGAAACCGAGGAAATCCAAAAAAAATCATCAGATCCTTCTACAAAAGCCTATATATAACAAAACTGGAAAATCTAGATGAAATGGACAATTTTCCAGACAGATACCAGGTAACAAATTTAAATCAGGATCTGATAAATGATCTAAACAGTCACATATTCCCTGAAGAAATAGAAACAGTCATTAAAAGTTTCCCAACCACAAAAAGCACAGGACCAGACAGATTTAGTGTAAAGTTCTATCAGACCTTCAAAGAAGACCTAATACCATTACCCTTCAAAGTAATCCACAAAATAGAAAGAGAAGAAACTAGTTTTATGAAGCCACAATTACTCTAATACATAATCCACACAAAGAACCAACAAAGAAAGTGACTTCAAACCAATTTCCCTTATGAATATCAATGTAAAAATACTCAATATAATTCTTCCAAACTGAATCCAAGAACACATCAAAATTATCATCCAGCATGATCAAGTAGGCTTCACCCCCCAAAATGCAGGGACGGTTCAATATTTGGATATACATCAACATAATCCACTATATAAACACACTCAAAGGGGGTGGGGTGGGGACGTGATCATTTCATTAGATGCTGAAAATGCATTTGACAAAATTCAGAAACCCTTCATGATAAAAGTATTGGAAAGATCAGGAATTCAAGGCCCATAAATAAACATAATAAAAGCAATATACAGCAAATTAATGCTCAACATCAAACTCAATGGAGAGAAACTTAAAGCAATCCCACTCAAATGAGGGACTAGACAAGGCTGCCCACTTTCTCCCTACTTATTCAATATAATACTCAAAGTCCTAGCCAGAGCAATTAGACAACAAAAGGAGGACAAAGGGATAGAAATTGGAAAGACAGAAGTCAAAATATCACTATTTGCAGATGATATGATAGTACACTTAAGTGACCCCAAAAATTCTACCAGAGTACTCCTAAAGCTGATAAACAACTTCAGCTAACTGACTGTACATAAAATTAACTCAAACAAATCAGTCACCTTCCTCTACACCAAAGATAAATAGTCTGAGTAAGAAATTAGGGAAATAGTACCCTTCACAATAGCCACAAACAATATAAAATACCTTGGTGTGACTCTAACTAAGCAAGTGAAAAATATATATGACAAGAACTTCAAGTCTCTGAAGAAAGAATTCAAAGATCTCCGAAGATGGAATGATCTCCCATGTACCTGGATTGGCAGGATTAATATAGTAAAAATGGACATCTTGCCAAAAGTAATCTACAGATTCAATGCAATCCCCATCAAAATTCTAACTCAATTCTTCACAGAGTTAGAAAGAGAAGTTTGCAAATTAATCTTGAATAACAAAAAATCCAGGATAGCAAAACCTATTTTCAGCAATAAAAGAATTTCTGGTGGAATCACCATCCCTGACCTCAAGCTATATTACAGAGCAATTGTGATAAAAAAAACTGTATGGTATTGGTACAGTGACAGGCAGGTAGATAATGGANTCAATTCTTCACAGAGTTAGAAAGAGAAGTTTGCAAATTAATCTTGAATAACAAAAAATCCAGGATAGCAAAACCTATTTTCAGCAATAAAAGAATTTCTGGTGGAATCACCATCCCTGACCTCAAGCTATATTACAGAGCAATTGTGATAAAAAAAACTGTATGGTATTGGTACAGTGACAGGCAGGTAGATAATGGAATAAAATTGAAGACCTAGAAATGAACCCACACATTTATGGTCACTTGTTTTTTGACAAAGGAGCTAAAACCATCCAGTAGAAAAAAGAAAGCATTTTAAACAAATGGCTCTGGTTCAACTGGCAGTTAGGATGTAGAAAAAACAAATTGATCCATTCTTATCTCCTCATACAAAGCTCAAGTCCAAGAGGATCAAGGACCTCCACATAAAATCAGACACACTGAAACTAAAAGAAAAGAAAGTTGGGGAGAGCTTTGAGGACATGGTCACAGAGGAAAATTTCCTGAACAGTATGCCAATAGCTTATGCTCTAAGAGCAAGAATTGACAAATGGGACCTCATAAAAATTCAAATCTTCTGTAAGGCAAAGGACACTCTCAATAGGACAAAATGGCAACCAACAGATTTGGAAAAGTTCTTTACCAATCCTACTTCTGATAGAAGGCTAATATCCAATATGTACAAAGAACTCAAGAAGTTAGACTCCAGAGAACCAAGTAAACCTATTAATATTGGGGTATAGAACTAAACAAAGAATTCTCAATTGAAGAATACCAAATAGCTGAGAAGCACCTAAAAAAAATGTTCAACATCCTTAATCATCATGGAAATACAAATCAAAACAACACTGGGATTCCACCTCCCACTACTCAGAATGGCTAACATCAAAATCTCAGGTGATAGCAGACTCTGGCAAGGATGTAGAGAAAGAGGAACACTCCTCCATTGTTGGTGGGGTTGCAAGCTGGTACAACCATTCTGGAAATCAGTCTGGCCATTTCTCAGAAAATTGGACATTGTACTACCTGGGGACTGAGCTATACCACTCCTGGGCATATACCCATAATATCCTCCAACATGTAATATGGACATATGCTCTATGTTCATAGCAGCCTTAATTATAATAGCCAGAACCTGGAAAGAACCCATATGTCCCTCAACAGAGGAATGGATATAGAAATGTTGTACATTTACTCAATAGAGTACTATTCAGCTATTAAAACAATGACTTCATGAAATTCTTAGGCAAATGGATGGAGCTAGAAAATATCATCCTGAGTGAAATAAACAAATCTCCAAAGAACACACATGGTATGCTCTCATGGATAAGTGTATATTAGCTCCAAAGCTTGGAGTTCCCAAGATACGATTCACAGACCACATGAAGTTCAAGAAGGAATACCAAAGTACATGAACTTTGGTCCTTCTTAGATGGGGAAAAATACTTCTGGACCAAATAAGGAGACAACATGTGGAACAGAGACTGAAGGAAAGGCCATTCAGAGATTGCCCCACCTGGGAACTCCTCCCATATAGAGTCACCAAACACAGACACTATTGCAGATGGGAAGAAGTGCATGCTGACAAGAGCCTGGTGTAATTGTCTCCTGAGAGGCTCTGCCAGTACCTGACAAATACATAGACAGATGCCTGCAGCCAACCATTGGACTGTGCACAGGGTCCCCAATGGAGGAGTTAGAGAAAGGACTGAAGGATCTGAAGGGGTTTGCAACGCCATAGGAAGAACAAAAATATCAACCAACCAGATCCCCCAGGGCTCCTAGGGACTAAACCACCAGCCAAGAAGTACACATGGAAGGACCCATGGCTCCAACTGCATAGGTAGCAGAAGATGGCCTTTTGGGAGAAGAGGCCCTTCATCCTGTGAAGGTGGGATACTCCAATCTAGGGGAATACCAGTGTGGTGAGGTGGGAGTTGGTTGCTGTGTGGGGGAGCACACTCATAGAAGCAGGAGGATGTGATAAGGGGACCCTGGAGGGGACAGGAAAAGGAACTGTAAGGCTCTGAGGAGCCTTAACTACAGGGAACCCCTGAGTGAATCACATGGAGCTGGGGATCGATGCAAAAGCAAGAGGAAATTATTGTTCCAGCATTCTGGGGCTGTCCTGCACCAGAAGGAGAGGCAAGGACCCTGGGTGGCCCTTCGGGCGAGTTTTTATATAGTTTTCAGGGACAGCAATTAGGCACAATATGACTGGCAGAACAGTGTGACCTTCAAACTGATTGGTCTTTAGGGAATGAAGTAGCAGGGGCTTTCCATATCTGCAGTCAGCCAATGGTAGGTCTGCCCCATTTTTCTGAGGAATGTAATCAGCTTCTCTCTTCCAGGAGGGGAGGGTTGCCTTCAAGTTCTGGGGCTTGGTGCAATTTCCCAAAGGCCCTGAGTTTACTGCTTCAGGATAATATTTGAAATGTAAATAAAGAAAATGTCCACTACAAAATCATTGCAATATATATATATATATTCTGGACCCCAGCCCATGTTTCTCAAAGTGAGAAACGGGGAGGGGGGGAGGAGGGTATGACAGACGCTGTGGTCTCCTCTGTACTCAGACACCACTGAGTTGGAAACCATGGGCCTAGACTTAGGTGTGGCTCTGCATGATGAAGCGCCCCCCCACCCCCCCTGGATGTTCTTGATAATGGAGACAGCCCTTGTTTTTCCAAACTGCTTTATTCACAACAGATGAGGATTTATATGACATACTCAGGATGAACTATAGATTAAACACTTTTGCAGGAGGGGATGCCCAGCTATGTAGATACCTCATTAGTATTCAGAACTCTAGGCTGTATGCTATGTGACCAGTTGCCATGGTCTTCTTACTGGAGTGTTGTGGTTACATACTACAGGACAGGAAGATGCTCTAGAGCTAGTTTGAACTCCTGCCATTCCCAATTAATGAGTTTTATTGGGGTTCTGAACTTTAGTACTATCTTGTCAGTTCTTCTGTCCAGTGGCACAGGCCACTGCCCCACAAATTACTTGACATAGATGATATTTATTAAAGATTTCCCTATTCCCTCAGCACAGAATAATTTAAATTTAATTAAAAGGAGGTCTTTCTACAATTATGGTTATATCTTATGTTTCAGAGTAGCTGACTCATGTTTGATCAATTAGTCTTTATTGAAAGAATGAGTAACTTATTGTGTTAACCCAAAAATATTGTCTTATTTTTATTTCATCATAAAAATGTGATTTAAACGAATGTATTTCTAGTTTGGAAGTAAACTGCTTTCCACATATAAAACTTAAAGAGATAAAAGACTCACTTATACAGAATACTGTATAAAAACTGGAAGCTAGATTTTTCAAGTACACCTGAATGTGATAGATGGGAACTTGAAAATATGAAGTGCCTAGCTTTAACTTGAATACTGACAGTTTATTCTGAACATTTATGTATTTATATGCCAAGGACAAATTTAGCTCTAGATATTGGGACACAGAGTCTAAGCTGTGCTGGCATGTTGTTGTTCCAGAGGCCTTTGAAAATGTCACCTGGCTCGAATACACCCTTCTTGGAAGTTCTTATGCAAATCTTTCCATTGCATCATTGTTTTGGTGACTTCTCCCCTTCTTCTCTGCAGCACACAGGGTATGATGGTCATATCATGTGCTGGGATGTCTTATAGATGCATTTATACATAGACTGCAGACAGTGCAGATGGCACACTCCACAGTTACATTGAAGCTGTGAAAGACTCGCTCAAAATTTGAATACAAATTTTATCTTACATTCATGCTCTTAACACTGAAGTATCATCATTTCGACCTATTTTTAAGAAAGAATAACATAATAAATGAAGTTGTGAAAAACTGGCTAAAATTAATTTGAATATTGGAAATGTAGCCAAATCATGTTTTGTGAGTGACTGAATAGAAATCAAGACATATAAGTACAAATTCAGCAATTACATTTTGCAATTTAACTGATAATAGTAGCTTAGTGTACATATTCCATGGCAACTTTTTTCTCCATCTAGTTTGTCTGTCTGTCTGCCTTCTTCTTCTTCTTCTTCTTCTTCTTCTTCTTCTTCTTCTTCTTCTTCTTCTTCTTCTTCTTCTTCTTCTTCTTCTTCATTCATAGATCTCCAACTGGAGCTCATATATTTTTCCTTTTAAATATTTTCTGAAATTCTAATATTATTTTTTGAATTTCTAAAGTCTGTTTTGTAGCATTATTTTCTTAAGTTTTGAGATTTTAAAAAATACCTGATACTAGTCTACCATAATCTCTCTTCCTTCAGTGAAGTTGACATTGTTATTAAAGTGAAATGCCTTTTTCTTGGTGGGATGTAGTGAATACGTTTGTATTTAATTATATTTTATTATTTCATTTGTTTTTGAGATTATAATTTAAGTACAATATTTTTCTTTCTTTTTTTCATCATCTGAATTTTTCCAGATACTATACTCTTCTAAAAACACATGGCCTCTTCTTTCACTAATTGTTATTGTTTCTTAATATGCATTCACATATACCTTTATTTTCATGAACATAACCTGTTAAGTTCATATAATGCTAGTTGTATGAATGTTCCCAGAGATCATCATGTAACAATTTACAAACCATTGGTGTGCTTTTCCTTGGAGAGAGTACTGTTCCTGCTGCCGGCTTCCCTAAGTTAACTGTATTTCTTTTTGTAGGGTTGGGACTTTGTGGGCTTCTCTCTGGTCTGGCATGCTCACTGTAGTTATCCTTCTTCAGCTAACTTCTGCTTTCCTTTGATTTTATACTTGAGGATTTCTACCTCCTATGGGTAAAAACATGTATGGTTTTCTTTTTGTTACTCCCGATTCATGATATGTTTTCCTTGTATTAAACTTACACTTGGTGTATTGGATTCTTAACACTAAACTTCAAAAAAAGCTTCAAGTTATTGATTTCCCACAGAATACAGAGTATTTTTAAAAGTACTTCCTTCCTCTACAAAAAATAAAATAGATTTGTGGTGATTCTGTAAGATAAAATCTAAGCACATAAGCAGTACATGTTAATAATTTATAAATAACTTCCAAGAAAAGATGATTTAAGAACGACTTCAGTTTTGATAAGAAAAATGATGGTTAAAGTTCATCATGTTGTTGTTCTAGAGTCTTTGTCTTGAGTTTTGTTTTTATTAGATATTTTCTTTCTTTCCATTTCAAATATTATCCCCTTTCCTGGTTTCCCCCTCAAAAATCTCCTATCCCCTTCCCACTCCACCAGCTCACCAATATACCCACTCCCCTTTCCTGGCTCTGGCATTCTCCTACAATAGGGCATAGAGAATTCACAGGACCAAGAGCCTCTCCTCCCACTGATGTCCAACAAGGTCATCCTTGGCTACATATGCAGCTGGAGCCATTGGTCCCTCCATGAGTACTCTTTGGTTGGTGGTTTCATCCCTGAGAGCTCTGAGGGAACTGGTGCATATTGTTGTTCCTCCTATAGGGCTATAAACTCCCTCAGCTTTGTGAGTCCTTTCTCTATTTCCTCCTTTGGGGACACTGTGCTCAGTCCAATGGTTGGCTGAGAGCAATCATTTCTGCATTTGTTGGACACTGGTAGAGCCTCTCAGGAGACAGCTATACCAGGCCCTTGTCAATAAGCACTTGTTGGCATCCATAATGGTGTCTGGGTTTGGTGACTGTATATGGGATGGATCCCCAGGTGAGGCAGTCTCTGGATGGCCTTTCCTTCAGTCTCTGCTCCACACTTAGTCTCTGCTACTCCTCCCATGGGTATTTTGTTCCCCTTTCTAAGGAGGACCAAAGTATCCACACTTTGGTCTTCCTTCTTTTTGAGCTTCACATGGCCTGTGAAATGTATCTTTGGAATTCTGAGCTTTGGGGCTAATATCCATTTATCAGTGAGAGCATACCATGTGTGTTCTTTTGAGACTGGTTTTCCTCACTCAGGATGATATTTTCTACTTCCATCCATTTGTCTGCGAATTTTATGAAGTCATTGTTTTTAATAGTGCTTAGTACTCCAGCATATAAACATACCACATTTTCTGTATCTATTCCTCAGTTGAGGGATATCTGGGTTGTTTCTAGCTTCTGGCTATTATAAACAAGGCTACTATAACATAGTGCACCATATATCCTTGTTATATGTTGAAGCATCTACTGGGTATATACCCAGGAGTGATATAGGTGGGTCCTTAAGTAGAACTATTTCCAAATTTCCAAGGAAACTCCAGACTTTTCCAGCATAGTTATACCAGCTTGCAATCCCACCAACAATGGAGGATTGTTCCTCTTTTTCCACATCCTTGCCAGCATCTACTGTCACCTGAGTTTTTGATCTTAGCCATTGTGACTGGTGTGAGATGGAATCTCAGGGTTGTTTTGATTAGTATTTCCCTGATTAGTAAACATGTTGAACACTTCTTTAGGTGCATCTTGATTATTGGAGATTCCTCAGTTGAGAAATCTCTTTTTAGCTCTATACCCCATTTTTAATGGGATTATTTGGTTCTCTGGATTTTAAAGTCTTGATTTATTTGTATATATTTGATATTAGCTTTCTATCAGATATACGGTTGGTAAAGATCTTTTCCCAATATGTTTGGTGCCATTTTGTCCTATTGACAGTGTGGTTTGCTTTACAGAAGCTTTTCAATTTTATGAGATCCCATTTGTCAATAGTTGATCTTAGAGCATAAACCATTGGTATTCTGTTGAGGAAATTTTCCCCTGTGCTGATGTGTTCAAGGCTTTTCCCACTTTCTCTTCTACTAGATTCAGTGCATCTGTATTTATGTGGAGGCCCTTGATCCACTTGGACTTGAACTTTGTACAAGGATATAACAATGGGACAATTTTCATCCCTCTACATGCTGATTGCCAGGTGAGCCAGCACCCTTTATTGAATATACTGTTCTTTTGCCACTGGATCGTTTTGACTTCTTTGTCAAAGATCAGGTGTCCATAGGTGTATGGATTTATTTCTGGGCCTTCAATTATATTTCATTGATCTACTTGTCTGTCTCTATACCACTACCATGTTTTTTTTTTGTTTGTTTGTTTGTTTGGTTGGTTGGTTGGTTTGGTTTGGTTTGGTTTGCTTCTGTTACAATTAATCTGTAACAGAGCTTGAGGTCAGCGATGGTGATTTCCCTAGAAGTTCTTTTCTTGTTGAGAATAGTTTTTGCTATCCTGGGTTTTTTGTTATTCCAGAAAATTTTGTGAATAGCTCTTTCTATCTCTGTGAAGAGCTGAAGTTGAATTTTTATGGGAATTACATTGGATTTGTAGATTGCTTTTAGGAAGACAGCCATTTTTACTATGTTAATCCTGTTGATCCATGAGCATAGGAGTATTCACGGATGAAATGATGAGAGCTTTCAGATGGAGAAGGTAAAGATAATGTCACTGTTAGAAATTCATTGACAGAAAAAGTTCTGCTACTTGTTAAGCAAACAGAGATGTGTGACCCTAGTAGTTTCCGTTAATAACACTGCGAGGAAAGCAGTTTGGGGCTGCATCATTTCCTCTGGGAGGACTAAGAGCAAGTCATTTTGCAATGGATGTTAAAGTCCTATAAACTTTACAGTGTTTTCTTTTAAATGGTGCCTTGCTTTATTTCTTACCTGTCATGGTTCATGAATGGTTGAATTAATTAAAAATGGCAGATTTATAACATGAACAATCCACTACTAAGTCAGCATGCTATGCCACAATGAATGTATAAAATTCTTTCAGATTAAAGGTCATCTAATTGAGATCTAGAGGTCTGGTATATCGAAAATTAACAACACTTTCAAATCTTTCTTTAGGGTAGATTTTATATTCTGTGTTCTTGATTAGATTTACCTTAGTAAAAAAGGGTCTTAGTTACACAGATGCCCCATATGTTCTGTATGCTTTACATTCCAAAGTCTATTTAAGCCACACATACTACTAAATTTCACATCTCACATACTATAACATCACATATATCTATAATATTTAAAAATTTATAAATAATTTATAAATAACCACAGGCAACTAAAACAACCTTTTAAATAGAGACTGTTGATATATGGGCCCTATTATAACATCACAAGTTTTCCATTAATTTCTGTTTTTTGTTCATGTGACATGACTGCTTCCTATGAATGACTGACACAGATATTTTAAAGTAATGTTAATCTACTGTATCATTGTGCTTTTTTAGCACTGACAATGTGAGCACCAATGTAGTTGCAAGCTCCTAACTAGTGAGGAATATATTATTGCTCTAGATAAATGGATGATTAACATCCTGAATATTTCAAAGTAGGATGACAGCAAATTGTTATCATATTCTTCTTGTTGATGTATATTGAATACATTAATAATTGTAATTTCTGGAACTTTCCTTTAATGTTTTTAAATTCCAGTAAATTGGTAGGGAAAACAGTGGGATGGTAGTGTAATAAGAGACTTCGGTGTTCAACTCAATGCTACCATCAAGATACAATGAGACAAATGGCCTAATATACAGACTCTTACTCCTAAAAGATTTGTAGAAAACATTCTTAATTATATATGTTAGACATACTAATTTTTTTCATTTTTCTTGTGGCAAGAAAGTACCTATTGCTATTTATGATTATATAGTGCTATATTGAAGGAATCATTATTTTAAATATATTATACTTAATATTAAATAGTTCAGTCTTAAAATATCATTGTTTATAATGTAAAAAGTTCTATACTACAAAACACAAAATTATGTCATTTGTGGTCAAACATCAACATGGCTTTTCAAGAAGTCAGCTCACATTAATGAATTCTTAAATGGAATATTGAACAATCTATTCAATTGCTCTTTTATTAAAAGATAGTTTTTTGTTTTAATTTGTGTTTATGTATGAATTTTTCTATACGACTTTATATGTATCATGTTCATGTAGGTGCAGAAAGGGGTTCTTTTAGATCTAAAAACCTGGAGTTATAGATGATGTTTCTAGTATGGTTTCTGGAAACCAAACTCAGTTTCTCTGCAAGAGCAGTGAACACTCCTATCCACGGATTATGTTTTCATGTGCATGTATTAATATTTACTCAGTCCCGAGACAACATTCTTAGGGGATTTACTTGTTATGATTGTGCATTTCCCACATGATTTTGTCTTCATCCGCACAACCCCAGTTGCTAATGATTGGATGTTTGACAGTTATATCAAGTGTACCTTCTTATGATAGGATAGCAATAATTACCAGCTACTCTGAATATAAGTAGAAAATTACATTGGTTTATTTGTCCTTCATTGTAGCTGTATAACTAGTCAACTCACTTGATTTAAACATGAATACAATATGTAATACCTTTGGAAATCCATTGCAACCTAACATTAAATCATGTCCACTATGGGCTCATCATCATGACCTTCCTTCATAGAACATTAAGGCCTTCAAAATTCTTTCTCTCTTGTGACAAAGGAACAAAACATGTTTATTTTTTTGTTGTTGTTGTTTTTACTAGGTATTATTTAAAAAGTGAAAATGTTACCAAACAAAGAGATAAAGGTTTAAAGAAAAACATGATTTTTAATCTTTCTTGTGATGATGACCAAGGACAGAATTATTCAAAAACATTCCCAGTAAGATAATAAAGAAAAATAATGTTAACTTGAAAATGCTGGAATGTATAAATTGAGAGCTATGGGATATTGATGTTGAAAAGCCATCATAAGCATGATGTTTGCTACCTTGTAAGCGATAAGCATGAGCTACATTATACAATTGTTTGTTAAAACTACACAAAGTATAACATTTAAGCTATTCAATTAACTTTTGGTTTTATTAATATTTAAGTCTGTATTTAAGTGAAAGGAATTATAGACAACACATTTGTGCTAAACCAAAGTCTGTTAAATTTACAGGGGAATTTCATAAACTGGTTTAGTCAATTCCTATTTCTCTCTTTTTACTTCCAAATATGAGATTTCTCCACATTGGTTTCATTTGGCCTGTGGCAGGTCTGACTGGATTCTGATTGCTATGAGCTCTGCCCTCTGGGTCTTTCCTATGTTTCAGTGTAAGCCAATGTGCCTCTCCTCACAGTGAACTTATTTCTGTGACTGTATTTTTTTACCTCTTATTTTTAAAACCCATCTTGCCTTGTTTCTATTTCCTCAAATAATTTTGTTTTCCCTTCTAAGTACCTTCTTTAAGGTTCTTTTTATATTTTTCTAAGCAATGCCACTTCTATCAGCAGAAGGGAACGGTATGTTCAGGCAAAACAAAATGTCCTCCTAAAAACTGACAGACAGCCCTGTCTGCTGAGTAGCTTAATTTAGATTGGCTTGTTTGGCATTTTCTTCACTGAAGGGGCTTCTGCTGCACTGGCTGCTACAGCTGACATTTTATTGGATATTTGTGCCATTAAGTAATTGTTCTGGGGAGCTAGAAAGATGGCTCAGAAGTTAAGAGAACTGGCTGCTCTTCCATAGGTCCAGAATTCACTCCCCAACAATCACATGGTGGTTCATGACTGTTTAATGTGGGATCTGATGTTCTCTTGTCTTTGATGACTTCTTTTTGGTCATGCAGACATACATGAAAATAGAGTACTTAATTAGTTCACTCCATTAACTAATTAATAAGTATATCTTTTTAAATTTTTTTGATTTTTCTGCTACTTTAAAACTAAAAATTGACATGCATTTTTTTATTCCAAGTACTAAATCTTAAATGTTATATTTTATTGTAAAGAAACATCAGGAAATCTCCCTGACATTTTTCATTGTGATAGAAGAAATTATAGATGTAACACAGGGTATATGCTCCTTTGACTTCAAAGTTGCTGCTGCATTTAAAAAATAAAGAGAATTTTATTTTAAATCACTGTGGAATTTTTGTTTCTCTTTCAAATAATCTAAGATTATTTTCACTTTGTGCACATTTAATCAGGACTGTTTGCTAGCCTACTATAAAGACTTTCTATTGTAGAATAAAGCAAACTGAGAAATGTCAAAATGAGAAGCAATATTTTAAAATGAGGATTAGCAAAAATGTTTAGACATAGGAGACAAGAGAGGGGTGGTGAGGATTTTCCTTAAGAAGTCTCCTAGAAAAACATACAAATATCTTCTCCCTTTTTCACTATAAAAAATTTCAATTAATGTGCATATATACAACATTAATTAAGTGCAGTAGGGTCAATGAAGAAATAAATCCTAACAAAAGAAAGGACATGAAGTCGAGGGGGCAATGCATGACAGGGTTCTTGAGAGTTGGACAGAGAGAATGGCGGTAGATAGCATCAGGATATATCACACACATTTATGAAAGTTTCACAGAATACATAAAAAGTATAATTATAAAATATCTCCACCTTGGGGCTAAATAGTTACAGCCTTCTTCATGGCTGTGTAGTCATAAGCAGCACTCCTGGAGAACAATTTAGTTTCCATGGCTTTTGGCCTGGAGGAAAGAAACAGAACACATAGAAGCATTTCTGATTTTTAAAGTGCAACAAACAATATCAGTGACAAAATGCATGTATGAAGTCTAGCTTCATTTAAACCTCCAGGTCAGTGTTTAACCTTAGGACCACTGCCCAGTGACTACGATTTGGTTGTCTGTTTAGCATAACAAGTGCAGGAGTCATTTCATAAAGTATCTTGCCCAGGGTACTCAGACTAGCTTTATTTTATTTGAGAATGGGCAGCTGGATTACTTAGGGTTATGACAGGGGTGTAAAGGAATAGAGACAACTCATATATGTGGAGATGCTTAATGGCCCAGTGCTTGCTTGGTTGATGGTGAAACAGTAAACAGTGGTCTTAGTTTAGAAAGCCTGGGAATTCACAGTATCAAATTTTTAATATGCATTTTATTTATGTGAAATTACAACTGTGATAACAGAGTTCACTTTAGGAAATACTTATTTCAATGCTGTGGGAGGCTTTTGGAATATATCCATTGCAGAAACTAAGAATGTTTTATACTAGCCAGGAGGTGGTGGAGCACGCCTTTAATCCCAGCACTCGGGAGGCAGAGGCAGGCAGATTTCTGAGTTCCAGGTCAGCCTGGTCTACAAAGTGAGTTCCAGGACAGCCAGGGCTACACAGAGAAACCGTATCTCACTCCCCCCAAAAGAAGAATATTTTATACTAACCTGTGGTACCTTCTTTTAGCTGCAAGGCTCTCACACATTTCTAAATTGCAAAGTTGAAAGCAAACACAAAAATCGTTCTCTATTCTTCTCAGGGTATGGAAAGAGTAGCAGTAACAGTTTCAATCCACAAGGTTAGAAAGTTTCCAGAAGAAAATTTGTCACACAGTGTATCCACGATGCAATTATTAAATAATTTTTCATATAAGATTTTCCAACAAACAGAAACATAGTTTTGTAGCAATCCCCACACCTTCAGTATCTATAGACATGTATGTGCATAGTTTTATTTACATTTACACAGTATCATAGTAACTTCTGTTAAACCTCAGACAATGTCTTTAGCATCAACATTTCACATTCACATTGCTTATTACAATATTTCTCCAAGACAGAGAGAAGTCTGAGAGATAATATTGATAATAAGAATCTGTGTTGTAGCTGGGCGTGGTGGCACACGCCTTTATTCCAAGCACTTGGGAGGCAGAGGCAGGCAGATTTCTGAGTTCGAGGCCAGCCTGGTCTACAAAGTGAGTACCAGGATAGCCAGGGATACACAGAGAAACCCTGTCTTAAAAAAAAAAAAAGAATCTGTATCTGTGTTGTGACTAACTGAACACTGACTGAGAACTTACACAACGGGCAGGAGTAAGCTTTTCTATGTTGTCTTTAATTACACAGATCAAACTTTTTCTACTCTAGTGCCTGTATTAGGAAATAATTTTCAGTGGATATAATTATTATACAAATGAAAATTTAAATAAACGTAATGATGTTTTATTCTAATTTTGCAATCCAGGTAACTGAGAAAAAAATAAGTCGGCAACTTTGCCAAAATATTGAAACATTCCATAATTTTTTATATACCCAGTGGTTATTTTTATTTTTTCCAAGTTTTTATAAGGTATTTTTTTCATTTACATTTCCAATGCTTTCCTGAAAGTCCCCTCCCTGCTCCCCTACTGACCCACTCTCACTTGGCCCTGGTGTTCCCCTGTCCTAGGGCATATAAAGTTTGCAAGACCAAGGGGCCTCTCTTCCCAATCATGGCCGACTAGGCCATCTTCTGCTACATATGTAGCTAGAGACAGGAGCTCTGGGGGTACTGGTTATTTCATATTGTTGTTCCACCTATAGGGTTGCAGTCCCCTTCAGCTCCTTGGATACTTTCTCATTCCATAATTTTTAACTGTTTCTAATTTTATCAAAAACAATGCTACAAAGATAAAGTCAAGCTTTGAAATCTTAAGCATAAAATTTCCTTGAATAACATATGGGAGTAAATCCAATCAGTTCATAAAACAAAATTGGTGAAAGGTAAGGAAGGAAACTTTGTTTTCATTTTTATTGTTTTGACACTTTTTAGATTAATATCAGACCTTACTACTAGAAATAAGACATGCAATCACTACAACATTTCACAAGGTAAATGAGTTGTTCATAATACAATACTTCAATTAAACTTTAATATCTGGCATAATGTCCAAAGCATTTGGTCTCTTGGATTTCTATGATAGAATGTGTTTCTATACTAGAACAATAAAATATATAGTATTCTTAAAACTGTAAAAATAGCTTTGAATAATATCTTTATACATTCTATACTTTTACTTTCTATACTATTAATCATAAAATTTATTTTTATTTGTTGCAAATACCACATTTATGTAATAATGATTGACCATCAGGAATCCTTGTTATTTTAGGTGGGAGAATATTTATGCAATTTTTCTGAGGAGAAATATATCTGAAGTGTTGATGGCTTCAAGTCGTAGGAAGTGTCAAGTGCTTTCAAAATCGTAAGAGGCAGATTCTTGTTCAACAAGAACTTTCAGAATCTCAAGCTATGTAAGGCTGAAAGACTGCATTTGATCAGTTTTTTACATTCTGTCATTACCTGCTCCATGTCTGTGACATTTTGACACTTTTTCTCTGATCACAGGAATTTATATATTATTCCTCAATCATTCTCTTTTATACTCAATAAAAGAAATACAATGACATAATACAATATTCTCATAGAAAATAATACCTTGCTTTAATTATATTCAGAGTTGGCTATTATTTTTGGCAGTGTGATTTTGTTCAACTAAAATATGAGATCCTTGGGTATATTTTTAAATCTACCTTTAGAGATACAGAAAATTATTCTTATTGAAGGTTACCCTAACCAATAACTTCTTTCTTCAAGAGGTGACAACTTAAGGAAATTTGCTTTCCAGGTTTGGGGTATACTTCTCCACTGCCTCAGGCACACTCACATTCTTAATTAGGGAAACTTTAACTCGGGAGGCATTGCATCCATCACTGTTGTCATAGCTTTAGTATGAGTGTTAGAAAGTTACGTATATCTTTTATATTTACATGAATCATTTTGTTTCTTTATATGTTGCTTTGGTTACAAATTAAATAATAAACTCTTAAATACTAACATAGTGATTGGATTTATCATTTAATTGTAGGTAGTTTGTTTGCTTAATTTGGTATATTAACTTTCTAGATTGTCCTTTTTTAGTATATATAGTTAAGTAAATCATAGAAACCAATAATGTATTTAATTTGACTAACATTTTCTACCCTATTCATCAGTTACTACAAACTTGACAGGACTGACTATAAATATATACTTGTCAAAATCACTTGTAAAATAATTTTACATATTAAGGAACACTTGAAATTTGTGTGAATAATCTTGTATTTAAGCAGGTAGGTCTGCAGTACCAAGAACTCTCCTAGCCCCACATGGTATTGTCCTATGAAGTTCCTATAGTGTTACCAAAGTACAAAACATATATATATATATATATATGAAAACATAACCTAATTTGTAGCATGTAAAGAAGAATGACAATCTGTGTAGGATTCTAGAGCTGTTAAACATACAACTAGTTAGTTTTTTCTATTATTGGAACAATTGATACATCTAAATATGAAGATACTTTGCTGAAAGTTAATCTTTTGTTGACAAAATATAGTAGTTTCCTTGAAATTTCCCTAAAGAACTATCTGCAATGGGAATTCCAGCTGCTTACTTATGTGGAAGGCAGAATGACAACCATGGAAAACACTTAACATTTCAGCTCCCTAGGAGTTACCAGACATAGTAACTAGTGTGGCCTCACCTACTCTATTGCCCAAGACCACTGCACTATTATTCTCATAGATAACCTTATACTTCCTTTAACTCTAACTAAAGCTGCACAGATCTCACTTAAATTCAGCCTCATTTGCGTTTTCTTTAAGAAATATAGCCTAAAATAATGTAACAACTATAGGCTTATTAAATACACTCTCTAGCTGAACCAAAAATGATGTTAAAATTTTGTTATTTTGCCATTATATTATTTTTTTGTCATTATATTATTATAATCAACTAATTTCACATATTCTAGCTGGTCTTACCAGATATACCTGAACATAAAAAAAAGTGTCTTAAAAATAACATCGATCAAATAAGTCCTAAATACATTTGTAATCACTGGTTTTTATACAAAATGCATATAATGATGCGTAGTTAATGTAAGCTAAAATCATCAAATAATAAGCCCCAGTGACAGGTAAATCTAACATTTGAGAAAAATTTATGCTCAAAATGCCTGTTATACTGTTTCTAACATATAAGAAATGGAATGTTTTAAAAATTATTTTTAGGAGTATTACTGTGTTCCAAAACTGACATAATTTGTTTCCATCTTTTTTTTTTGTTCTTCCTTTGTCACTTAGCTTTTTATTAAATGTATTCTTTTAGCATTTCATGTTGTACATTTTTTATCATATATTTTGTTACTCCACTTCTCCCCTTTCTCTATGCAAAAACAGAACACACACACACACACACACACACACACACACACACACACACACACACAAATTGAAAATTATGGAGTCTGATTAATGCTGGTCAGCTGTTCCTGAGCTTGGGGTTTGCAGTAATTTGTGGTTGATATAGAGTTACTCCATTGAAGAAAAATGACTTTCCATCTCCTAGAGCTACCAGTTGCAAAAAATTTCTTGTATAATGGTCAGAGTATGTGCCCATTCCCCATCTTTCATGTGTGGATATTGTCTGTCTTGAATCTATGAAGATCTTGTACACACAGTCACAGTCTTATTGAGTTCATATGTGCATTCACCCTGGTCCTGCTAAGACTACAAAATGCCATTTCCTTAAAATCATCTGTAAGCTCTGGCTCAGGTACCTGAGCTATGAGTTTAGAGATGTGAGAAGACATTCCACTTCCTGCCGAGCACTTCAAATTACCTCACTGGCTTGCCACACATTGCCAGTAATTATACTATATACTGCAGGAAGAAACTTCTCAGATGAGGGTAAAGCAATCATTTCACTTTCAGTTTAGCAATATTTCATTATAAGTTGTTTCATTGCTATGACTGTTTAGCATAATAATAATAATATTCTTAACATTTGTCCATGAAATATGTAGTCTAAGGTTTCAGACCTCATTAACAATATCAGGAATGAGTTCCATCTTAAGAAGTGGTCCTTAAATCCATTGTAAAGAGTGAATGGTTACCATTAGACTGAGCACAGTGTCCCCAATAGAGAAGCTAGAGAAAGGACTCAAGGAGCTGAAGGGGTTTGTAGTCCCATAGGAGGAACAACAATATGAACCAAGCAGTACCCTCAGAGCTCCCGGGAAATAAACCACTAACCAAAGAGTACATATGGAGTGACCAATGGCTCCAGCCGCATATGTAGCAGAGGATGGCCAGAGGACATCAATAGGAGGAGAGGCTCTTGGTCCTGTGAAAGCTGGATACCCCAGTGTAGAAGAATGCTAGGACAAGAAAGCAGGATTGGTTGGTTTGTTGACGGGGGTGAGGGGGTGGGGATAGGTAGGGTACAGGGTTTCTTGATAGGACATAAGGAAAGGGGATAACATTTGAAATTTAAATAAAGAAAATATCTAATTTTTAAAATCTCAAAAAAAAAGAGTAATTGGTTAACTCCACCACATTCTTGCCACCAGTGTAACAGTGGTACAACTTGCAAACAGGTAATTATACTTTTCATATGCTTTTATATTTTCATATATTTTTCTTTTTTTTTCAATTTTTATTAGATATTTTCTTCATTTACATTTCAAATGCTATGCCAAAAGTCCCCTATTCAACACCCCCCCCCTTCGCTCCCCTACCCAACCTCTCCCATTTTTTGGTCCTGATGTTCCCCTGTACTGGGGCATATAAAGTTTGCAAGACCAAGGGGTCTCTCTTCCCAATGATGGCCGACTAGGCATCTTCTGTTACATATGCAGCTAGGGACACAAGCTCTGGGGGGTACTAGTTAGTTCATATTGTTGTTCCACCTATAGGGTTGCAGACCCCTTCAGCTCCTGGGGTACTTTCTCTAGGTTCTCTTTTGGGGGCCCTGTGTTCCATCTAATAGATGACTGTTAGCATCCACTTTTATATTTATACTTTTAAAGTTATTAGTTGAATGAGAATGAATTCTTGTTTCTCTTCCCTTAGCATGGATAGTATCTGTCAGCACTATGAATGAGGCTGAGTATTTTTGAAGCTTCTAGTTAAGTGACACACATGTCACACATATTTGGTGTCTTCAGCAAAATGGTCTTCTGGTACCAGTTCATAGGCTACCCCAAAGGTTTTCAATAATCTGCAGTATAATGGGTAATTTAGAGATCCTCCTTGGTCAATCACTAAAAAAGAAAGATCTCATTCTGCTAAGAAATTTAAATTACTCAATTGTATTTATTTTTGAAAGTTTCTAAAGTAGTAGGATTCTATATAGATGTTCAAATAATTCTAGTGTTATTAGTTCATCACCAAATTTCTCCCTTTGCTCTGTCTTCCCATATCCTCCTTCCTTTAGTATCTATTCCTGTTATGGTTTCCCTTTAATATCTTATAACAACTCCTCCATTGTTGGTGGGACTGCAAGCTTGTTCAACCACTCTGGAAATCAGTCTGGCGGTTCCTCAGAAAATTGGACATAGTACTGCTGGAAGATCCTGCAATACCTCTACTGGGCATATATCCAGAAGATATTACATCTGGTAATAAGGACACATGTTCCACTATGTTCATAGCAGCCTTATTCATAATAGCCAGAAGCTGGAAAGAACCCAGATGTCCCTAAACAGAGGAATGGATACAAAAAAAATTGGTATATTTACACAATGGAGTACTACTCAGCTACTAAAAACAATAAATATATGAAATTCCTAGGCAAATGGATGTATCTGGAGGCCATCATCCTGAGTGAAGTAACCCAATCACAAAAGAACTCACATAACATGTACTCACTGATATGTGGATATTAGCCCAGAAACCTAGACTATCCAAAATACAATTTACTAAACACATGAAACTCAAGAAGAAGGAAGATCAAAATGTGGACACGTCACCCCTTCCTAGAATTAAGAACAAAGCACATATTGAAGGAGTTACAGAGATCATGTGTGAAACTGAATCCAAAGGATGGACCCAATGACTGTGGCTGCAGGGATCCATCCCACAATCAGCCACCAAACATAGACACTATATCATATGCCAACAAGATAGTGCTGAAAGGGCCCTGATATAGCTGTCTCGTGGGAGACTATACCAGTGCCTGGCAAACATGGAGGTGGATGCTCACAGTCAGCTATTAGATGGAACACAGGGTTCCCAAGGAAGGAGCTAGAGAAAGTACCCAAGGAGCTGAAGGGGTCTTCAACCGTATAGGTGGAAGAATAACATGAACTAACTAGTACCCCCTGAGCTCATGTCTCTAGCTGCATATATAGAAGAGGATAGCCTAGTTGGCCATCATTGGGAAGAGAGGCCCCTTGGTCATGCAGACTTTATATTACCCAGTACAGGGGAACACCAGGTCCAGGATGTGGGAGTGGGTGTGTAGGGGAGCAGGGCCAGGAGGGGTGAGGGTATAGGGAACTTTCTGGATAACACTTGAAATGTAAATGAAGAAAATATCTAATAAAAGTTGGAAAAAAATCTTATAACATGATATTCTACATCCCCTTTCTTGGAAGATCCTTACCTCCCTCTTGATCCCTTATTAGCTACCTAACCTCTGTCAGTATTATTAATAAGAAACATGCAACTAAACCTTAAAACTTAATATGTACACATTAGAAAATATTAAAAATAACTTTTATTTGACTGATGTAATTACTATGTTGGAGTCTTCCTACTGAATAAGCTCATCCTTTCTAGTTCTTTTTGAACTCTGAATGGCTGTTCTGGCTCAAACTCCTCTATAACCTAACTGATTTATTCTGGTTTCTCTCAGCTTCTCACCAAATTCTGTTTGGCCTCAAACTAACTCTTCCAATTTGTTCTTATTTTGTGGCTGCTTCTTATTCTCTAGCTTCAACTGTCTCTGCTGACCTGCATTGAGCTGCATGAACTCAGGAAAATGTCAGCTCTACTGCATTGAATTCACTATACTGACTTCCAACTGAATGGCTCTCCTTTTGTGCTGCTCTTAAATAGCATCTCTTTCATGGCCTATTCTCCTGGGAGTTGGACATATCCTGTCTCTGGTTTATTCTGTCAATATTTTTTTCTGGTTCATCATATTATCTACTTCTTGATTAGATCTCACTTTCAAAGGTGGTTGCTTCCTTCTACAAAGTAATTTTACATAAAGGTGAGAAATAAAGGCATGTCTGCATTCCAGCCAGAACACACAGACTTTAGGATTAAGATATTATATAATCTAATCTGGTTTGAATTGGTTTGTTTGGTGGGGAGGGAGGATAAATAACCTATAAGTCCCACACATCTTTTCTGTTTAATACTTTGTTTTACTTGGAATAATCATTTGCTTCCTAAAAACCATAGAGATATGCAGATACCTTGTGATGTGACCAATGGAAATTTGAAGAGTCTCATGAAATTGTAGCTACTTAAGTTACTGTCACCACTAAACTTTTAATTTTAATTTTAACTTTGGTTTCTCTTCACTGATAACAGTGTGCCAAAACCAAACCAACCAACCAACCAAACAAACAAACAAACAAACCTGTCTTCTAGCACCTCAAAACCCTCCTATTCTTTCAAATGGGGCTATTTTGCCTTTGATATATGGAAGCAGTAGAAACTCAGTGATCATGCCTCTCACTTTATAAACAATAATCTCAGTCATTCATTTGAAGTCTTCATCTTTATTACCTGGATGCACAATGAATCCTGGAGATGTTTAGGACACTTCTTCTGAACATCCTTCTTACTGTCTTTGGATGTAGAGGACCAGGAGCTCCAGTGAGTATTTTATAGTGTTCCACTTTTGGTGATAGTGTAAGATTTTCACTTATGGCTAACCTGACAGCAGAGCTTCTTTCCATAGCATTCACCGGATATCCAATATCTAGTTTAGTTTCTCTAGTTACTCTTTGGGTTACTGATAGGAAATACCTGGCTCATGTTGTTTGTTGCCAAGGTATAAACTAATCCCCTTAGGGCGCTTCCCCTGTGTTTGCAGGATTATTTTGTGGGGAGTTTCCCATTGGTGAGGGATTACCTTGCAAATCTCTGGATGATCTGATTCATTAGTTCAATGCCTACCTTTACTATACAAATATACCTTCTACAAATACCAGAAGTCAGAGGTCTTCTAGAGAAGTCTCTAAGAATGTCTTTACTACAACCCCTCTTCAAATAATTTGTATCCCAGATATTAAAACAACAGACATTTTAATATCTAGGATTATTCACCATTTCTTGTCCCATTACATAATCCTTATGGATAATATCAACAGTAGTTCTAATCCATTCATCTATGGGTGCTGATCTAGATTTTAAAGGTCTAACAAATTTTGTAGATTTTGCATTTGTGTTTTCAAGAGCTATCTTGAAGCAGGATCTGCCTTGTTTATAGCAGAATTTTTTTAATGTATAGGTCTGTGGGTACATTCATGGCTCATGTTTTGTGTTTTATGGTATCTTTGTATGAATTGTTATGTTTTTACCCTTATATTGGTTTCTTGTGCTTTGTCTTCTTGTTTGTTTGGATGCTTTGATTTATTGTAATTTTTCTTTTTGATTTATCTTACTTTATTATTATTTTTGATGCCTTTGTTTTCTAACAAGAGATAGACAGGTGTGGATCCTGACAGCTGTTGGCATGGGAAGAAACTGCAAAGAGTAGAAGGAGTAGAAAACACAATTTGAATACATAGCATGAATAACATTCATTTCAATACAAAAGAAAAAATGAAATATAATATGCAAACATATGAATATAATATCATTTTTTAAGTTCAGTAAACATTAACACTAAGGTAATACCAAATAAATAGTGTAACTTTGGATGTTCTGATATATAAAGAAACAGTCAAGGCTGATATGGAAGCTACAATATTAAAGAAGATTCGCAATATGGATAACCTTCTAACCTGGAACCACTAACAGTTTTACAGTCTGAAAAGCATCAAAAACTATGGACTTCCAAGCTTCTACTTTCCTGTAAGAACAAAAAAAATTTCTAGAGCTATTCAAGCAAGGATTGAAAGTTGCCTACCTGAAATTCTATCACTAGTAATACTGAGGCAAGAGAATTTTAAGTTTAAGATCAGGCAATTAAGAACACCTTGTCAAGTAAATAAATAACTAGACAAATAGATGTGTGATAGATAAAATATAAAAGTGAATAAATAAATAAATCTGTACTTCCTAACTCATTGTTTTCTACCTCTACTTTGAATCACAGCATAAACCAATTCCTGTGGTTCTGCGTTTCCATCATGTTGCTGGGTGTCAGAACACTCCTGGAGAGGCAAATTAGAGGGGCACTAGGCAATGATTCTGTCTTAGTCGGGGTTTCTATTCCTGCACAAACATCATGACCAAGAAGCAAGTTGGGGAGGAAAGGGTTTATTCGGCTTACACTTCCATACTGCTGTTCATCACCAAAGGAAGTCAGGACTGGAACTTAAGCAGGAGCTGATGCAGAAGTCATGGAGGGATGTTCTTTACTGGCTTGCTTCCCCTGGCTTGCTCAGCCTGCTCTCTTATA
>LR750007.1:544805-586223 GCA_902729485.2 Mus minutoides
CCCTGGCTTGCTCAGCCTGCTCTCTTATAGAACCCAAGACTGCCAGCCCAGAGATGGTCCCACCCACAAGGAGCCCTTGATCACTAATTGAGAAAATGCCTCACAGCTAGATCTCATGGAGGCATTTCCTCAACTGAAGCTCCTTTCTCTGTGATAACTCCAGCTGTGTCAAGTTGACACAAACCTAGCCAGTACAGATTCTTTCTTGCCACTGGGGTCCTAGGCTCATGGGAAGCCAACACGCTGCCCAGGAAAGGAGAAACAGCAATTTAAGATAGGGGTTCTACCTCACACCAGTCAGACTGGCTAACATCTAAAACTCAGGTGATTGCAGATGCTGACAAGAATGTGGAGAAAGAGGAACACTCCTCCATTGCTGGTGGGATTTCTAGCTGGTATAACCACTCTGGAAATCTGTCTGCAGAAAATTGGACATAGTACTACCTGAGGATTCAGTTATACCACTCCTGGGCATATTCCCAGAACATGCTTCAACATGTAATATGGACACATGCTTTACTATGTTCAAAGCAGCCCTTTATATAATAGCCAGAAGCTGGAAAGAATCCAGATGTCCTTCAACAGAGGAATGAATACAGAAAATGTTGTACATTTACACAATGAAGTACTTACTACTCAGCTGTTAAAAACAATGGGTGCTTCAGTCCTCCTTAGAAAGTAGATCAAAAAAATTACTAGAGGTAGAGTGAGGGAGGGATCTGGGAGGGTGAGAAGAGGAGGGTCTGGATCAGGTGTAGGAAGAGAAGGAGGAGAAGTACAGAGGGTCAGAAAATTGAAAGGAAGTGTGTAGCAATAGGGATGGAAAACTAGGCGTAGCCACTATAAAGTCCCAGATGCCAGGGAAGCAATAGGTTCTCAAGACCCAATGGGGATGATATTAGCTGTAATACCCAACACAGCAGAAATAGAACCTGTAGATACAATATCCAATGGATAGTCACAGACCCCTGTTGAGGGATGGGGCCATGCGCCCATCTCAAATATTTAACACACAGAATTTTTCCTGTCTAAAGAAAAAACAGATACTATCAGAGGAACAGATACTGAAGGAAAGGCAATCCATAGACTGCCCCACCAAGAGATTCTACTCATCTTCAGACACCAAGCCCAGATACTATTGCTGATGCCAAGAAGCACTTGGTGACAGGAGACTGTAGAGTGGTTCTCTGTGAGGCTCTGCCAGAGCTTGACAAACACAGATAGGAATGCTTGCAGCCAACCATTCGACTGGGCACAGTGATTCCAAGGGATGATTAAGGGGAAGGACTGAAGGAGCTGAAGGGTATTTCAACTCTATAGGAAGAACAACAATATCAACTAATTGGACCTGCCCCAGAGGTCCCAAGAACTAAACCACCAACCAAAGATTAGACATGGAGGGACCTCATGGCTCCAGCTGCAGATGTAGCAGAGAATTGCTTTATCTGGCATCAATGGGAAGGGAATTCTTTGGTCCTATGGAGGCTTGATACCCCAGCATAAGGGGATACTAGGGCAGAGATGTGGGTGGGTGTGAAAAAATCCTTATAGAGGAAAGGGGAGGGTGTATGAAATAAGGTGCTTGCAGAGTGAAAACTGAGAAGAGAGTCAACATTTTAAATGTAAACAATTAAAATAACCAATAACAATAAAGAAAAGGAAAGAAAAAAAAGAAAGAAAGAAAGAAAAAGAAAAATTCTAAAAGTACTCTGTACTCTATATACCTGTTGTATTCTGCTATACTGTAAATGGCAGCTTTTAAGAGTATAGTTAGAAATACTACCACGGACTGCTAGGAGACTCACACATCCCAGGTCTCTGTCCGGTCCTAGAGACAGATGCCCTTCACCCTTGCTCCCAGTGATGTACTCTCCGGGCCCTCCACCCTCTCTTTTCATCTCTTCCTACAACTGATCCTGATCACACTACCACATTCTCTCCATCCCCTCTTCCACCTTGTTCTCCCTCCATCTGTCTTTGCTGACTGTTTTATTTCCTTTTATAAGTGATATCCACTCATCCTTCCTTGGGGTTTCCTTGTTATTGAGCTTCTTTTGGTCTAAAAATTTTGGCTTGGAACTTCTGGAAATGGGCTTATGGAACCTGAAGTGGCCATTTCCAGTAGTCAGATAGAAAATCAACCCACCTACAAAAACTTTGATCCAAAATTTGCCCTGCCTATAAGAAGTGCAGCGAGAAAGATGGAGCAGAAACTGAGGGAATGGCCAACCAATAACTAGCCCAACATGAGACCCATCCCATTGGCAAGTACCAATTCCTGACACTATTAATGATACTCTGTTATGCTTACAGACTGGAGCCTAACATAATTGTCTTCTGAGAGTCTCCAACCAGCATAGGACAGATGCAGTAACCCATAGCCAAACATTACACATAGCTCAGAGAGTTGGAAGAATTGGGGTAGGATTGAAGGACCCAGAGGGGATAGCAACTCTACAGGAAGACCAACAGAGTCACATAATCTGGACTCTTGAGGGATCCTAGAGACTGAACCATCAACCAAAAAGTATATGTGTCCTGGACCTAGGGACTCCTTCACATATGTAGAGAATGTGCAGCTCAGTTTACATGTGTGTTCCCCAACAACTGTAGCAGGGCTTATCCTGACTCTAGTGCCTGCTTGTGGATCATGGACCCTAACTGGACTGACTTGTCTGGACTCAATGGGAGAGAATGTGCCTAGTCCTACAGTGGCTTAATGTGCTAGGGTAGCATGACAGTGTGGGGGGCCTTCCAATTCTCAGAGGAGAAGGAAGGGGAGAAGGGATGGGGAGGGGCTGTGTAAGGGAGAACTGGGATGGGGATAGTGGTCTGGATGTAAAGTAAATACATATACTAGTGGCAAAAAGAGCACAGGTAGTTAATGGCTTGACTATTCTCTTCTCTTAAAATTTTTGATAGATAAAGATGCACTTAGAAAGTTTATTACTAGATATTTGAATGTTTTATTTTTCAGCACTGCAATGGTTAGAGAGAATTCCATGTGGAATTAATTGGGTCCATTATATTTAGAAGCATCAAAGTGTTGGATTGGTCCACAGAGACTTTAAAAAGTTAAATGTCTGTGACTACCAATGTAAATACTAACTGAATATTTAAGTGTGTATTTTCAAAAAATAGAAGACATCAATTCTGCATCTTCCCTGTTTCAAGTTATTCTGCTCCACAGGGTGTTTAATGGTGTATACAGTATGGTATGTTTCAGAGTATATGATATGGAGTCTTGCAGAGTCTGGATTGGAATATGGGGCCTGGCAGGTGCTGTTCAGATCTCACAGCATCTACCTTTCTACCTTTCTAAGGAGTCTTTCATAAAATAATTAATAAAATTGAGGGAACATAGAAGAGATGCTTCCAGTGCTGGGAAAGGTAAATCAGGAAGCCAATGATGATTTGGCGATATTGAACTCAGAAGTCATAAAAGGGAATTAGAGACTCCCTGAAGAATGAATGTGACCTGACTGCCTTTTATGAGTCTGGAAGCCAGGGCAACTAGAGCCACATGATGAGACATAGAAGAGCACTTAAGATGGCCTAGTGGACTCTGTGTGGATCTTGTGCTTACTTTGAGTCAAGGGAGTGTTCAAACTTGGTTGCAGCTGGCTCTTGAAGAACACGTCAGACTTTGGATCCTTTTCCTTTACTGCTGAGTCAGTGTTTCTAATGGTTCTCCAGGAAGTGTCACAGAATGCATTTGCTTCAGGTCACCTTCTATCTCATGCTCTTCCCAGCCCATAATAATAACCCGCTAGAAGAATCCTACTTGCATGTTTGATACTGTACCTATTTGCCTCCACAGATTGACTGTTGACTTTATTTTTCACATTTACATTCCAGATTTGATGTGCATATGGATTCATAACAAGCTTTAAATAGCCTGACAAATACTATTTGTACATGTCTGCTTGATTGATGGGCCCAGTTTCATTAAAAACTATCAATTATTCTGATGAACATTCATTATTTAGAAGTCTACATGAATGACATAGTCATCATCTCATTGAGAAAGTTACTGCATTCATGAAGAAGATGATGTATACGTGACTGGTGGAAAAATATAGTTTCACTTAAATATGCTATCATAATTTAAATGTTTTTCTCTTGCGTGTTTCTGTTCTTGTTATATTTCTAATGATTTTATGATGAGCCCTATCTTGTGTAATTCTCTGTTGTCTATGAAGATGATATTGTTACAGAGTTCCTAAGATAGCATAGAACATACATTCTTACATTGCCTTGTCTCTCACTCCAACTCCCACTTATATACCAAAGTAGAAGCAGAAAGTAGAAGTTGAAAATTTTCTTTCAACCTCTGGTCATATTTCTTTTTCTTTCTAAATACATGGTACATCAGAACTATTTTGTCTTTATTTTTATATATTTCTAAAGTAACTGGTCCACTATAGTTCAACATATTAACGAGTTTATGTTAACTACTCAGTAAATTTTAAAAAATGATTTCAGATTCTAGTGATAAGATTTATGAAAATCCAAAAATGATCTAAAACACCAGTGATAAAAATTGATAAGTTTCATAAAAGGGAAATGATAGAGTAAAGAGGGCAAAGTGGAGTTTTGCGTGAGCACCTGCATTAAGTTGGCTTTACATTAACACTGGACTCACTAGGCTGCTATAAGAAACAACATTCAACTCATCATATAAAAATGTCAATCACTCCCAGCCAACTGGAACGCTCTCAATAATTAATGAAGATGAAGATGATTATGACAACATTGTAGCAAGTGGAAGTGACAATTCTTCTGAATGGAAATAGAGATTGTGCTTCAGCTTGGCATTTTTGCTCATGTATTTTAAAACAACTTTGATATGGATTTACAACTGCTTAATCTGTGTCCTAAGGGTGATTCTAATAATTTTGTAGGGAGCTGCCAAAAATTAGTTATTGTTCTGTTAATCATTGCTAATAAGTAGACAGAATTTTTGTGCATGTCCCAGGAAAATTATTCTAATTAGGAGTGTCTGAATTTGTGCATCTCCTTAGAGATTAATTTATTCATCATAATCAGTTAATCACTTTTCTTTAGATAATTAGATACCTTCTGGTGAAGATGAGACCCTTTATTTCTCTTAGAATACAAAAGACTATTTTAGCTGACAGTAGTGAAACTGGGTCGTGAGCTCCTTGGCATGCAGCATACCTGATGCACACTGGTTTGTGATGGACTTATCACTGTCCACATAATAGCAGGTTAAAAAATATTTATAAATATTTATAAAATTGATTTTGAAAAAGTCCAGTGGGCATACAGACAGAAATTATTTTTTATTTTACAAATTATTCAGTAACTAACATTGTAGAGATATATGTTATAATTAGAATCAGTCTTTTTAAAATCTGTCCCATGTGAAGTAGTAAGCTAGACTTTTCCGATTACTCTGATTGAGCCACCAACTCTGTTGTACATTTCAAGCTTGAGGAGAAGCACTTTGGCTTGTGAAGGTTCTATGCCCCAGTATAGGGGAATGCCAGGGCAAAGAAGCAGGAGTGTGTGGGTTGGGGAGCAGGGCGAGGGGGGAGGAGATAGGGGATTTTAGGAGAGGAAAAGGAAATGTTAATAAAGAATATATCTAATAAAATATTTCTAAGATGTTCAAAAATAGGCAAGAAATGTAAGAAGATTATCGTAAGAAGAAAAGGTGGAGGAATTCAGTCAGCAAAACACATATAGCTAAAGAAGAGGGAAAAAACTGTAATAATACAACTCACTTAGCAAAGAGTATACACAGTCACGGGCACACACACATGTGTGTATGTATGTCAGTACATATGATGTATGTATATTTCACTGTGTCTGGAGCTGGAGGCAGTGTCAATCTCACATAATTCTATAATTCTTTCAACAAATTAAACCACTAGAAAGGTCCACACTCATCATAAATGAAAGTACCACTAAAATATGTACTTCAGGGTGAACAACAAATTAATCAACTCCAAATGTATGCTGAAAAACAAAAGCAAATTGTTTCAGGACTATTGGCAAACACTTGAATATATATATATATATATATATAGATAGATAGATAGATAGATAGATAGATAGATAGATAGATAGATAGATATAGATATAGATATAGAGATATAGATATATGCTTATCAAACATAATACTTGCTAATTTGCCCCAAGCAGCAGTATGCCAATAAATATTGAAATAGGTAACAGGTAAGTTTTTAAATGTAAGTTTTTTTTATAGCATTTTCAGATCATTTCATAGTTTTAGAAGAGAGTAAAATTCATATGATGAAATAAATTACATTTTCAAATCTCTCTCTCCCTATGTGTGTGTGCATGTGTGTGTGATATTTGATATTTGATATGTATGTGTGATATATGATATTTTAGGGGCTGCTAAAATTTAGTTTGTCCTGTTATTATTAATTATATTAATTATAGAGATCCTGATATTCCCCTTCAATTCTCTATTAAATGAAATATTAACAAATATTGTTAGTCTCAGTAAATTTGTAGTTGTTGAGACAGAGTCATATATAACTTAAGCTGGCCTCCAAGTTCAAATTTTAAATTAATTTTTTTAAACGCTCTCAGGGGTTGAGGAGATAGCTCAGTCATTACAAGAGCTGGTTGGCTTTAGAAAGGACCTGTGTTTAGTTACCAGAACCCACATGATCACTTACACCTGTCCATCACTCCAGTTCCAGAAATCTACTACTATTCTCTGGACTCTTCAGGTAGCAGGTACACACATGGTGCACATGTATACATGCAGGCACAATACTCATGCACATAAAATAAAAATATAAAAAGATTGGTGCTCAAAGTGTATTTTGAGATTCTTGATAAAAGTAAAAGATTTCAAGCTCAAATAATAAACATCTTCCTCCCAAACATGCTGATCTACTGATAGTGAAGTAAAAAGGCTGATGGTCATGATAGTGGGCATTTACTCCATGGTAATTATTGGGCTTTATGTGTAGTTTATGTACTGTATTTGGTCTTTACAACAACCCAGTGAAATTACTTAATTTTATAGATCAGGGAACTGAATCCAACAGCATTTAATTAAGGATTGAATCCTGGAGAGGAAACTATCCTTCCTGAAGCCTAGGCCGGCTCTTTTTGCTACCAGCTGAGACTGCCTTCTAGAAACAAAAGACAGGAAGAGATTACCTTTTCAAATAAAAGCCCGAGACACATTCCTAGAAATGTTATTGAACACTTAGGTTTAGAAATGTAGAACTAAATTGAAGTTAAAATGAAATAAGAAGCACAATACTGAGAATTCACAACAGGGAGAAATGATATTTCTGAATTTTCTCCCTCCTACACTGATAAGAAGATATAAGATGAAGCCGTGTGTCCTTACACTAAGAAGATATAAGATGAAGCCGTGTGTCCTTACACTAAGAGTCATTGCCAATAAGACTAATAACTGCCAAAAAAAAAAAATCTTATGTTTTTAAACACACAGAGACACAGACAAACACACCAGTGTCTTATGTAGGAGTCCCAGTCACCAGGCTTATGGGGTCATTTTATAGACAAAGTTAGTTGCCTCTGGCTGGGAGAAAATACAATATAAAATTCTGCCTGCCATGAACACTGACCACGTAAAGACTTCTTGTTCAAAGGTGAGGTAATCCCAAACTGAGGATCTTTCACTTGCATCTAAGTGATAAATGCTCAGTTTAAACCAGAACTCATTATATGAGAATATAATGTATTAAAACACAATTTTCTTGCTTAGATGAAACTTTGGTGTTTGACCCTGAACATACATGTGAGGGGGTAGGAAAAGAAGACTTATATCTTCTTTCCACATAGGACCATGGCTTTGTAAAACTACAATTCTGGTAAGTTCAGAATATGAGAATGTTACCTAGGCTAGTAAGTCAAAGTAGTACTTGGAGAAGTCAAAGTCAGCCCTGATGTTGTAAAACATCATGGGGAAATTATTGGGTTTTTTTTGTAGAAGTTATTCAGCAGCTATATAATGCCTAGAACTGTTGGCAACCATCCAAGAACCATGGAGGAACCAAAGCAGCTAAAGGAGGAAACCACCTGTCCCAAGTATACACAACTGCATTGTGCCCATTATCTGGTCCGACTGATGCAAGAAGTAGATATAATAAATAGGACCAAGAGTAAGCTGATATTACTGACATTGTTACGGACTTTAGAAATCACGATTGCATTTTAAATATATAGGAAAGACAGTTCAGGCAAAGAAAGTTTCTGGAAACAATAGCGTGCATTAGGCAAATTGGGATATTTTGGAGGAGCCTTACATTTCACTTTGGTTTCCCACTTGGTTACACTATTCTGTCTAGTTAAAAAGTCTACATTAAAGACCATTCAGGAAAAGTCTAGTTTACCTTCCCCACCTCTGACAGTTGTCCACCAATAAAGTTAAAAAATGAGAGAGAGAGAGAGAGAGAGAGAGAGAGAGAGAGAGAGAGAGAGATGAAACCTGTCTACTACTTAGAAGTCTTTTGCCTTGGAAACAGTTTTGCAATGTGGGAAGATTATCATTTCTTTATCCCACAGAGGACAAATGTTGGAGTAGCCAGACTTTGAACTCTCAAAATAATGGTTGTCTGACTTCTCTGCAAGAACATTCTGCTTGGTGCATTCAGCTCATAAGAAATGACAACAGGAAGCATTGAATCATCATGGTGACCCTGGGGAGAGGTAGGAGGTTTGGAAGTAATTTAGGTTTAATCCACAGGAAACAACCTAGGGATGTTACAAAACCAGTATTATTAATATTGCATTTTTACTTTCTCATGACATAGAGAGAACCACGTGTAATATACGTGCAAAGGGGAGAGTGTTGGGTTAAGAATGATGGAGACATACCAAAGGGCACAGAATATCAAAGAATCTGAGTTTGGTATGAAGCAAAATATTTTTTAATATGTGTGCACGTGTAAGTTTATATGTGTGTGAGTGTATGTAATGTGTGTGTGTGTGTGTGTGTGTGTGTGTGTGTGTGACTATGAATAAGTGTGGGAGCTCATGTGTACATATGTGGAGACTGAGAACAATTTCAAATGTCATTTTTCGACATATTGTTTACCTTTGTCTATGGGTGAGTCCCATTGACATTTCACCTTCCATGATAATGTGCCTACTGATATTATTAGAATCTTGGTCTTGTTTATACAACCATTTCTAGGAATAATTTAGTGCTTTACCTCAGACTTGTTTGTATTCTGTCTCTTAAAATCTTTCTACCTCCTAACCCAATGTTACTTTAGTCATAGATGCGGGTGTTGTGATGTAGATATTTCCACTGGGGCAAGGCTCTTCAGGATGTTGATTTATATATTTCGTATAAACTTGAGAGTGGTGGGTATGGCAGGGATAGAAGTGGTAAAGGCAGGAAAAGTGATATAGTTATATTTCAATAACAAACATTTGAAAATTTAAAAAGCAAATTATATGTATCTGTTTGAGATAAGTGTCTCAGTGTCTTAGAGCCTAACAATTACTTTAGTCTTGCTTTCCAGCCAGAATTTCCTCAATCCTACCAGGACTAGGATTAAAGATGGGCTCCATGCTTTTGGATCTTTACATGGTTTCTGGGGATTCTTATGATTGTAAGACAGAAATTCATCTGTTGAGATAACCCCCAAGGCTGTAAGATAGAATCTAAAGGTTGCCTGAAGCTTATGCTTGAACACATCCATTACTTCTATGTCTCCCATAATTCCCAACAGTCACAAAAGTAAAATGAAATTTCCATGAATATAACCAAAAAGTTTATCTCCTTTGTAAAGCTCCACCATTGCAGGTAGTTTTACAATATAACATTGTTTCATAAGAATAGCAATAAATTCTTTGAAAGAACATCAGCCATTTGGCTGGTGATACCTATGTTTTAGATATATCTGTTGTTTTAATATTCATAACCTTCCAGTCCCAGTGGATTCTCCTCTCGGTCTCTCTGATTTTCTGTCTCTGTCTCTCTCTGTGTCTCTGTCTCCCTCTGTGTCTCTGTCTCTGTCTGTCTCTGCCTCCCCCCCTCTCCTCTATGTAAGGGCTGCAAATATGTCTAATTTGTCTTTTTTTCTCACAAACATGTAAAGTACTCTTATAAGATTAGATTTTTAGCATCTCATTCAATACATTTAAATTTTGTTAGACATAAAAATCAAAGGGGTAGTATAAATAAGTCATCCCTAGAAATTTCAGAATGGAAGTCTACTAGAAACTCAGTAATCATTATCATTATTTCAACAGCAAAAATTATATATAGGTGACAACAACCACTTTTGGACATGTTTCTTTTTAAATAAAATGATAGATTAGAGCTATAAAAATAATGGGCTGTATAAAATTGAAATATGATTATTGTTGCTTGTTAAACAAATTTAAAACATTGATAGCTAGCACAAATTTTGTTATAAGTGCTTGGCATAATGACAGCCCCATAATGGACACTCAACAAATGTTGAATGAATTGAATTAACATGGTAATAAAGTGAAATAAATGGTTGAATGATTATCATTTTATCTACACTTGGCATGCCTGACAATCAAGCCTTAGAGTTCAGATTCAAATTCATATTCCAACTGCAGTTAGAGGTATTTAGGAAGATGACTCCTCTTAGAGGAGTTTGAAATCCCATTTTAAATGCTACTTTGAAACAAGAATTTCATCAATCAGATTAAAAAAAAAAACAATGTTGATAGTCAAGCATGTCAACCTTATAAATGCATGTACCCTCATGAGTAATGAGTCTACTTTGTACATTTCTTTTCTTAATTCAGACTGAATTTGAAATACTGTTTTATAAAGCACAATTATAGATTTGAACTTCTTTTCAGATATTTAGAAAACTAATAATGTGGTGCATTGTTATTTATTAGAAATAAATACTAGTTAAAAACTAGGATATAATTTTAGAAGAATAAATTTTATCCTGTTATAATAAAGTCTTTACTCAGTTGTTTGAATCCAAACTCATTGGTAGAATTATTCCCCAGAAATCTGATAGCTGTGATAAAAAAAAAATACACATATGACATACAGCTAAATAAGAAAGGTTTATAGTTATCCTATATGTATATTTTTAATGCAGTCACAAAGAATCAAAGAATCAAGATTCTTATTTTTTTTCTCCTAATCAACTGTACCTAGTGAGATGGATTAGCTAAATGACTGATATTCTATATATGGAAATTTTAGGCATTTAGAATGAGTAAAGTCTTATAGATAACTGTCCTTATTTTATTTCAGTCAATAATGTATATTATGTCTTCAATATGATGCAGAAATTAATTCACCAATGCTCCTGCTACTAAAGACAGGATATGAAGAGGTCAAACTCAACAGTCTCTGCAGATAGAAAATTCTTAATAAAATGAAATATCATGGGAGAAACTTTTCAACTCAAATATCTGAGAAGAGATTAATTCCAAAAGTATGTAACAAACTTTTATTTCTCATGAGCAGAAACCTAAACTCAACAAATATGCATTAAAACATAACATTTCTCACAGAAGACAAGTCATTAACATAGAGGTAAATAAGCTATTTTTTCTAGCAATTCATAGGGGAATATAAATGAAAATATGGCTTACATGGTTCATGCAGATACCTTTATCCACATAATGAGACACCATTTCAATAGAAACAATAAATAAATATCACTTTATACCTGCCATAATGACTATTAAAAATAAAAACAGATTGGAACTGGCAAAGATGTGGAGAAATTAATGACTGCATTCAATTGTTTGTGAATGTAAAATGGTGAATATTTTATGTGGGAAAAGAAACATCACAGAGATTCCTTAAAATGTTAAAAATAAGACTAGTATACAACTCATCATTTTACTTTTGAACTACTATTCGTAAAGATTTGGAAGTACTATTGTAAACCAACTCTAGAACTACCCTGTGGATGGGAATATGGTTTATAATAATTGAGACATAAAAGATTATTAATGTTTGGATCTATCTAGTGACATATGTTCACAGTGGAATATTATTCAGTTAATAAGCTGAAGGAAAGTCTTCCAGTTGTGGCCACATGAATAATAGACTGGATAATCTTACATAATGTGAAACAAGCAAGTCAAAACAAGACCAATGCTGCCTGTTTCTACTTTGACAAGATATTTATCTTAGTTAAACTCAGAGGAACTTTCAGGAAGTTTGGATGAGATAAAAGTAGATCACTTGAAATGTAAATGAAGAATTTCTCTAATAAAAATATTATTTAAAAAACAGTAGATCATTTTCTAATATAAAATTTTAATTATGAGAATTATAAACCTGCTATATAAAGTAATCCTTATAGTTAACAACACATTGTTATGAGTTTTGTATAAGTCATTTTATCACAAAAAGAGGTGGGAGAGGAAGGAGGAATGGAGATGAATAGAGAAAGTAGAGGAGGGAAAAGAAGAGAGGGAAGTATTGAGAGAATGAAAGAATAGGTGGGAGGATAGGAGGAGGGAAAGACTGAAACAGAGGTAGAGAAGAGGAGAGGAAAGGGAAGAAGATGAAAGAGGGAGAGATGAAGGGATGAGTGGAGATGAGGGAGGTTGAGAAAGGTAGAGAGAATAGAAGAGAAGGTAGAGAATGGATAGAGAATATGAGAAGATAGGACAGGAGAAGAGAGAAGAAAAAGGAGATGGAAGGAAAGGAAAAATAGAAGGGAAGGAGAAAGCAGGGGAGGGAAGTAAAAATGATAGGAAAGAAAAAGGATGGATGAGATAAAAGAGAACACAACATCTATTCTTGTAGCTGTTGGGTATGCGGCTACATAGATTGTAATGATGATGCCACAGGTATCTACACATTGGTCCAAAGTGATCTAAGTGAAAATGTAACCCATGCTAAAGCACTTTGCATAATGTTACCATTCAAAATTGTCATTTTCCCCAATTTTATTAGGTATTTTCTTTACTTACATTTCAAATGCTATCCCTAAAGTCCCTCATACCCTCTCCCCCAATACCCCTACCCACCCACTCCCTCATCTTGGCCCTGGTGTTCCCCTGTACTGGGGCATATAAAGTTTTCAAGACCACGGGGCCTCTCTTCCCAATGATAGCTGACTAGGCCATCTTCTGCTACATATGAAGCTAGAGTTACAAACTCTGGGTCTACAAAAGCCTATACTCAACAAAATAGTCATTTAAGGAAATTAACAGGCCATGTCTGCATGGATAAAGTAAAGGCTAAAAGTTTTCCCTGATTTGATTTGTATGTTTTGTGCTGTTATTTTTTTTCTCTGTGAATGATGTTCAGAAACAAAAACATTAGAATTTAATGAGTTAATTCCACAAATGAACTCCTGCTATATACAATATTTCTTATTTCAGAAAAAGATTTTTAAGACTTTATTTAAATTTATTTTATCTTTTTGTGCAAATCTGCATTCATTTGTGCCTAAAACATAAAATACAGACTTTCAAAATGGTCTTTCAGAATATAGGATTTTTGTTGGCTTTTCAATTAAAACTTAGCCAAATAAGTTTTATTTAAACATCTATTCAAGTTTTTAGATGAGAAGATTGTATATGAAATATTTTGCTATCAGAAGCTCAGATTCAGTAAACATTTCCTGAATTGGAAAATAATATAGTCTAAAACATAATTTTCTGGTGATATGTTTATTACATAATAAAATGTTATATAGATACTTACACTTAAAATCATATGCATTTCTATAAGTGCTCACAAAAAACATGTCTTGTAATTATATATATTTATTTCATATAAAGTCACTTGTCATTCAAAACATTTTATGAGTCAATTTAACTTAATTAGTTCTATGAATTTGTATTCACATCGATCATAATTGTTAGTCACTTAGACATCAAGATAAGTGTCAATTTCTAAGGTTGTATTTATAAAACAAAATATACGAGTTATGCTTTTTTATGATATGATTGCTTTTGAGGATGAAATGGTGACAACACACGCCTGACTTCCTCCTTGACTAATGAAATTCAGCTACTTTCTTCTTACAGCATTTTACTAGGATTGACCGTCATTGAGCCAATGTTTCTAGTGAACCATAAAGTTTATCAAGCTAAAGATGGAGTCTAGGCATTGAGATTCTGCAAAGTATGATAAATGCCTTAGGTTGCAAAGCCAACAAAAGTATGTGAGAAATGGAAGATAGAAACAAATTTTAAGTATCTCACTATTGAAATCTATAATGGCATTTTAGTGGTAACATAGCTAAATCTGTCCATATGGTGATGCCCCCATGAAGCACACTGCCCAATAGGTGACTTTTCCATGAGTGACAGGAAATGACATAAGATGAAAAAAATGGCATAGTTAAACTTCTTGTTAGATTATAAGCCTGCAATTGTGGTAAATATGACAGGAGGGAGAATACGTTTTTTCAAAAGAGAAGATTAGTCATGAAGCCATAAAAAGAATTATTTATAACCCTTAAGGCAAGCATCAGAAATAATTTTGTTTGCATTTGAGTGGACTGTAGAGGTCACACTTGAGTTGGAATGCCATAGTGAAGCCACAGCCAAGCATACTTTGTTTGTGTGTGTTCTGTCAATTTATTTATTTATTCACTTATTTATTCATTTTTAAATTGGATATTTTCTTTATTTACATTTCAAATGTTTTCCCCTTTCCCCGTGTTCCCTTCGGAAACTCCCTAACCCATCCCCATTCCCCCTACCTCTATGAGGGTGCTCCCTTACCTACCCACCCATTCCTGTCTTCCTGCCTGGCATTCCCCTACATTGGGGCATTGAACACCCTCAGGCCTCTCCTCCTTCTGATGTCCAACAAGGCCATCCTCTGCCACATATGCAGCTAGCACCATGGGTTCCTCCATGTGTACTCTTTGGTTGGTGTCCAATCCCTGGGAGCTCTGGGGGTGTAGTCTGTTGACACGGTTGCTCCCTCCAAGCATACATATAGCAAACAATTTATGAACACTACAAAAGAGTTCCCTGATAGATCAGGTTTTACAAAAATCTAATGATGTTTGTTTGTTTTTCTCCAGTTCCTAAAATTTCTTCTATCTTGGTCCCAATGAGAAGCAGTAAATGACAGGTGAGACAAGATGGAAAAATATCATTATTTCCAAAGATTATCTAAAGAGTTGATTCATGACCTTCATCTTAGGTCAGTTGTCTAGGTTTATGAAGACAATTATCCTCTCAGAATTAACATAAATCCAGTGATGTATAAAGAACAGAATACAAGAAAGATGAATGCTGATATAAAGACTATAAAGCTCTCATCCTCAAAACAGGCATGGCCCTCCAGATTATCCTAACATGGAGGTCAAGTGGACGTCTGCATAGGTAATCTCTGGATTTATAAAACGATATGGCTATGGTGAGGTGTTTTGAGTCAATTCTTAGGAAGTACAAAGATGGGCGGAAACAGTTACTATAACCTCTGCCTATTTCTCTGCCAAGCACAGCCTGATAAGTGAGCTTCAGTCCTGCCAGGATGATCAAGTCTTAATTCTCCTGCATCTGCTATATAACTGTTCCGTGGCAGCTTTCTCTGAGATTGAAACTGCTTTTAAGAGAGAAGGCAAAAAGTTCAAAATATTTTCAGGAAGTCCTAAAACTGACCAGATGTTGTATCTTTCTGGGTTTCAAGAGTAAACAATGAAGACTGTTGAAAGTCACACTGAGTAACACCGAGCTGCAGAGATTCCACCCTGTTGAGCTGCCTACAGACTGTGTAGTCTGGTTCAGATTCCCAGTTTCATGAGCTGTAGTGTTCTTTGGTGATGCAGCTGACTTTGAGTCATTTCTGTTTGTTTGTTTTTTTTTTTTTTTTTTTTTTTTTTTTTTTTTTTTTTTTTTTTTTTTTTTTTTTTTTTTTTTTTTTTTTTTTTTTTTTTTAAGTAACTACTAACCCATATTCCACTAAGTAACCCCCAAAAGCTTCATTGGGTCATCAGTGGGATATTTTGGGTGTTCATACTTTGGCCTCTTGTGGGCTTCCTGTCTGGGTTGAGTACACATGTGTTGTATCTTGCAAGGCAAAAATATTGTGAGAGGACAACTAAAGACAGAAATTGACTTTAAACGTTCTCAATCTGGTGCTGTCAGTTGTGTTGTGTGTGTGAGGGGGGGCACACACACATAAACACACAACAGTGACAAGAAAGAAAAGAAGAAAGACAGCTCACTTTACAGGAATTGGTTTCTCTTTCATTTATGTTTATATTACATTTTTGAAAGAGGAAAATAAAGATAAAGGTCACCATGGCTGCATTAGTATGGATTGATCTGGCTCAGTGAATTGAATCCCCCAAATGAGAATTTCTAGAGTAGTTAAAATAGAGATAACTTTTTAACAGGGACTTTGATTGATTACTGTAACCTATACAGGCTCTGCCTTAGTAATGTGGTGAAGACAAAATGCTACAGCTTGTTTGAGATGAGGAATGGTGTTTATAAGAGACATTTTCTTTTGTTTGACAGACAGCACGGAGACATCTGAGTGGGACAAGGTCTGAGTCTCAGTTCCTAGAGTTTATTTATGCCTACTATCATAGAAAGTCCAGTTCTCAAATGAGGCAGCGCATAACTGAACCTCTTTATCTTCATAGGGTTATGAAGTTCATATTCAAATACAACTGTTTCAGTTATGAAGTTCATTGAGTAAGTGCTACTGACACTTTTGAAATGTGCTAGAAGAGAATACTATTTGTCACTCGTGAATACTTTTAAACTCAGTACATGTTTGCAGGCACATAAAATAGATAAATAAGTCAAACACTCAGAGATAATAAATCATCAAAGTCATTTAATAGCTATTGTTTGTTACAGATAGTTTCATCTATTAAAGGTGAAAACTAAGCTTGCATATTCATGAGATGGTATCTGTTTATTTTTGCATAAAGAATTGAATTGTGTCAACGTTTGCTACTTCAGGACACAGAGCATCCTCCAAGATTTTCAGACTTGATTGAAAATTGTCTTTATTTGTCATCTTGCCTCTACTTTGCATAAATCCCTAGGGAAACAATACATGTATTTTTTTTTTTCTAAAATAGAAATTATTAGAGATTCTTTTCTAATCCTAATTCAAAATTGATTTAATATTTTAAAATAAACAATACCATTAAAAATTAAGAAATTAAATAGTAGTTTTTATTTGTCATCAAAAAATTAATGTTTAGGTTTCAGTACTGGAGAACCCAAGGTGTATGTACCAGAGAAAATGCTGTACCACTGGGCTACTTCACATCCCATGACCTCCACCCTCCTCGAGACATCAGCATGAGCTGTGGCTCTCAATTCTCTGCTTCTGCTCTTGATTTCTAGGTATAGGGACATTCGCTACAATGCAAAGCTTCTTTTCTTTTAGCTTTATTATATAGAACTGACAAACATAATATAATTATGTTCTTTGGGCATGATGGAACACGATCATACCTATAGCTACCCTGGAAGATGGGGCAGTGGGAATACAGTTTTGAGGCTAGCTTGTGCGGTATAGTGAGACTCTATCTCAAAACAAAAGGGACCTGAGGATTTAGTTCAGTGTGAAGTGCTTGCCTTGCAGGCTCTGTGTTTAACTCCTCGTTTCACAAAAGCAAGTATTTAAGATATGTACTATAATGTTAAATATAAATATACATGTATTCCTGAAGTGATTGTTAAACTCAGGGTAAGATTATATATATATATATATATATATATATATATATATATATATATATATATATATATGTGTGTGTGTGTGTGTGTGTGTGTGTGTGTTTCTCTGTGTGTGTTTCTCTGTGTGTGCTTCTCTGTGTGTGTCTATGAAGTGCTATATATATAGCACTCAACAAACTCACCTAAATCTCAACAGACTCTAAACTCAAACAAAAAAGTAAACATTTATTCATAATCAAATGTGTAATAATTCTGAGGTCTTTGTGACCGTAAAGTCACTTGACTTCAATTATGTACTATGAAGTCACCTGATTTCAAAGTCTTCCTGACTCTCACACAAATATTTTGCAAATTCTAGAAAATTACAGATTTAATATAAGAGAAATGACTGAAAATAAATTCCTATCTGGGAGATAGATGGCAGAAAAATCTTTATGATGTACTTTCTTTCCTCTTTTAAGACTGGATCAAGGCTAACGCATGAATTTTCGTATATTCTGGAACATAAGCTTTTCTTCAGGAAGACCCACAGAGTGGTTACCTGCTGGACTTGCACATTCAAACAAAATGAAAGCAGAAGCCTTAGAGAATTAGTAGCCAGTTACATGAAACTTGAATAAATTTATAAGAAATAATATCATTGCTCACTTAATAGATAGAGATTTTGAGGACAAAGACGGATGGTTTTGATCTAGGATAGCTACAGAACTTTTCATTCTTGCATGGCCTCTTTCTTCTATATCTATACAAGGACACAGATGTAACTTCAGCACCTAGATAAAAATGTCTATGTATCTTTCTAATGCATTCCATGATATGCTGAAAGTTCGTAAATACTAAATCATATTTTTTCATTTAAAGATTTTTCCCCATCATTTGTAATGTTATATACATTGTGCTCTCACATTCATTTCAATAGTATATTCTCTCTTGTGCACTTTAAGCTACTTACAATACACGATTACCTATATTTAAATATGTTATAAAAGTATGTCTAGCTTATAGAGGTTTCTGGTCTTAAAATGAGGCCTCAACCCTACAAAGACCAACGTCCACATAGAAATTGTGGTAAATCTCTAAACCAAATATGCCCCAGCACATTTATATATAACACGACACAGTTAATATGAATACATGCTGTGAGCCTGTATTGGGCAAATCTACTACTACACTACCATCTTCCACAGCTTATGAGACCCCTTAGAACTTGCAGTTCCTCCAGGCCATGTGCTTCTGGTCTGCTTTTCTTCAACTTCCTCATTCTCTGCATCCTCTCTCTCTTCCATTTTCTCAGTCTTCTTTCTCACCACCTTCTGCTCCACCTTCTCTTTTATCTGCCCAATCCATCAGCTCTCCTTTGTTTTACAAATTAAGGTGGGAAGAAGGTTTTCAGGAAATCACCTGAGTACTGACTCATTCTTTGTTCACAGCCACTCACAGGAGAACAGAATTAACCTCAAATATAATTAGCCCCAGACCTATTCACAACAAGGAATGCTGAGAGTGGAAGAAATAATTTTCTGTAGGGAAGAGCATCCCAATTGGTTATCTGATACCAATGGTCTGCCCAGAAAACATAAATATGAATAACATTATTCAAAAAAAGTATAATAAGTGTCTGGGACAATAATTTCTAAGTTGTAACCACTAATAACCAAAAATATAAAGCATGAGGTTGCTCATCACAGAAGCTAGCAATGGTTGAACATGACTGCACATACACACAATTCTACAAAATAGTATTGTACATTTCTCTAGTAGCACAGGAAAAGAAAGCTTTACATCCAAATTAGTACTTTTATGGACCACTGGTTATAATGTAATTCATTAGATCCAAGCAAAGATATCACAGGACTTGAGAAGCTTGAAGCTTACCCTATTTAGGGAAGACAACAGAGTTGAAAATTTTTAACGCACACAGTATGGACAAGCTACACTTTCAGTGCATAAAGCCATCCCAGGCATCCTAGCTTCAAGACTGTCTATCTCTCCCTTGATCACAACTTAAGGAATTGTTGAATATTTTATTGCATACTTCCTCCTACATTGTTTTCTTTGCTTACCATGAGAATGGCTAACAACAGCTTCTTAAACTATATCGAATTTTGTAATGTTTGGTCAATCTTTCATACTATCTATTTTCCAAAGGAAATTAATGAGTCCTTAAAGATATATACAACATCTTGACCAGTAATAACAGCCCAATTTCATAGAAAAAAAATGGATCTTAGGAAACCCATCTAATCCCTTTTCTCAGTTTTCAAGGAGGCTTCATATTGCTCAGTAGATAAGATTTATCATTGTTGTACACACTAAAAATTATTGTTTATCTTATGGTCTATTTTAGAGCCTTTCAAATGCTTTAAAATGTAAAATTTATTCTTGGTGAGGTTATCTTCTTAAAAAACTTTGTTTACACATGAATATATATTAAAAATTAACTATGCAATAAAAGAACAGTCACTGAATAATAAAAGAATATTCAGTAATGAGATATTCCCCTCTATGCTTTTATTGTTTCACAAAGCAATAATATATAGTCTCTTCTAACAGGCAGCCTAGGATAGTAGAAGGAGAGTTATCTCTGCATAATACAAACATGGCCTCAAATAATCCTGGAAGATTTCCCTGCCTCATAACCTTGGCACAATCCACTAAATTCTCAAAGTCTCCATCATCTCAAATGTCAGAAAGAAAAATATATCTAGCTTTTATTAATAACATTTTATTAATCTCTGCCAATGAGAATATCAGATTACCATGGATACATTTATAACACTTCAAATTTGATAAAAATAAAGTTCCTGTTATTAAAATCCATGAAATCTTACCATGGAAAACCATGAAATTCTGATCTCAGATTTATAATGCTTAGGCACATCTCCCCAAATTTCTATGGTTTTGTGCAGCACTGTGAGAATGAGGAATCAACTTAGAAAAAGTCTCAACACTCAGTCTACCAAACAGACAGCTACAGCATTTTCTTTTTAAGAAAACAGAAATATATATTTCAAATGAATCTTGCTTTTCCTTCTTTGTATTCTTCTTCCTCTGGTTTCTCTACACCTTTTTCTCCTCCTTTTAATTTCCCCTGCTTCCTCCTCCTCCCTTCTCTTCTTCCTTACCTACTTCATTTCCCTTTTTTCCTGTGCTCACCCCCACCTGCTCATTTCCTCATCTACTTCTTTCTCCTATGCTCTTCCCTAAACCCCCACCCTATGCTAACTTCACAGTCTGCCTCTTCTTCCTCCTATACTAATACATTACAGGTTATGCAATAGGACCCTAGCTCACTCATCTTCTAATAACTTAAATCACATCGGCCCTAATAAGCAAGCACATAATATGGGCTAATTCCTATTCTAAAAGATAAGCAAGAACCGAGAAAGATAGATGAGCTACACATAAGTGATTTATTTCTTATGAAATTTACAAATTTGAAAATGTCTCCTAATTTTTCCAGCAAAGGAGATTATGGAGAAAGAGGACAGACTCTATACTGAGTAGACAACATTGTTTGGAAAGGCTCCTCAGGGGAGGGCAATGGCCATTCAACCTACAACCTCCCGCTATGAAGCTATATGGCAGAAACAAGGAACAAACAGTATAAGACTTTCCTATGATCATATTGCTCCATTGCTAATGTAGACTTTTTTTATCAAAGTTTGTAGAAATAACAATAGCTTCTTCTGATCTTGGGGTTCAAATAACTTTAAAATATATTGATGAAATATTAAGGAATCAACACAAGAATGATTCATTGTAGTTAATTCCTATTTCACTCAAAACTTCCTAAAAGTATGTCATTGTGTTTAACCCAGTTACAAAGTATCTCTATACATATTTTCACCAGAAATTTCCAGGGGGGTAGTAGAAGCCATTAATACTAAAAGTTATTGAAAGCAGTATGTTGTCTGCTGCCATTTTGTTTTATGTTTTGAGTGTTGTCTGTGCTCTTCTTCTTCCTATTTTCCATTTCAATTATTATGGTGCCCTTTTTTTTAGTACCATAACCTCTTAGATATACTCATTCTTCTTTTCATTCTAAGGTACTGTTTCTAATATTCTCCTTAGGGCTAGTTTGGTAGGTGTAAATTATTGCATGATACTCTGGCTATGTGGAACCCTCAGGTTCCGTTTCTCAGGAAAGCCATAGGCAGTGAAATATGCAACTGAAATTGGTCATAGCACTTTTCAAAAGGATTTCCAGAAGTTTCTACGATATTGTGGTTTAGTTAAGTGTACTACCAATAGCTTAGTACTACATGTCCTTTTGGTAGGGGAAGTAAAGGGTCTATTTGGCTTATTCTTCCACATCACTGTTCATCATTGAAGGAAGTCAGGAGCAGAACTCAAAACCAGGGCCAGAGGCAGGAGCTGATGCATAGACGATGGAGGGATGGAGGGGTGCTGCTTATTGCTTGCTCCCTATGGTTTGCTACGCTTGCTTTCTTATAGATCCCAGAAGTTTCAGACCTGGGTAGCCTTACCTGCAATGAGCTGGGTCCTCCTACATCAATGGCTATGAAAATGCCCATAGGCTTGCAGCCCTACAGCCAAGTCTTATGGAGGTATTGTCTCAATTAAGGTTCTTTCCTCTCTGATGACTTTAGCTTGTATTAAGTTGACATAAAGCTAGCTAGCTCACAGGTCTTCCATTTCGAGGCAGGGTATCTCTTGTTTCTTCTAATTGGCTAATTGGTCCATAAGCTTCTGGTCACTTTTCTTATGTCTCCTTTCTCAACCATGGGATTGCTAGGAAGGCAGTTGCATGCCACAACATCTTTGTGTGAGTGTGAGTGAGTGTGTGTGTGTGTGTGTGTGTGTGTGTGTGTGTGTGTGTACGTTTGTGTGTGGAGGGGATTTGGAGGTTGAATTCAAGTAAACTCAAGTTTACTCAACAAGATCATCTTCTCACTGAGATATCTTTTTGACAACTCTCCCTTCTTGCTTCCTGGACAGTATAATGAATAGGTCACCATCATCTCTGCTTCTGCAGAGATGTCTGCGCTGTGACAGATTCATAGCAACAGGGCCAGAGGTGAATTGTCTGAGATTCAGAACCAAATTTGGGTAGAACAAAACAACACCCCCCCACACACACACACACAAAATCAATGAAATAAATTCTAAAGATATTCTGGTACATTCATAGATTGGTACCTTGTCTAGTTATAATCAGAAAGGCTTCCTCTGGCAGTACATTAGAGCAGGTACAGAAAGCCATACCAGAAATGATATCATTCTGCAGAGTCTAAAATGGAGATCTCCATTGGGTCCCTGCTTTCTGATCTCAGGGAACCAAGGAAAGAATGGGAGGGCAGTGGTGGCACACGCCTTTAATCCCAGCACTTGGGAGGCAGAGGCAGATGGATTTCTGAGTTTGAGGCCAGCCTGGTCTACAGAGTGAGTTCCAGGACAGCCAGGGCTACATGGAGAAACCCTGTCTCAAAAAAAAAAAAAAAAAAAAAAAAAAAAAGAATGGGAGGAATGACTATAGGGGTCAATGAGAATGGAGGATACCAGAGGAACATGGCCCACTGAATCAACTAAGCAGGGCTCACAGGGCCTCACAGGGGCTTACAGGTGTTCACAGGGGCTCTTGGAGACTGAAGCAGCAAGTGTGGGGCCTGCATGTGTGCACAATATCCTCTCTCTATATATATTATGGCTCTTAGCTTGGTAATTTTGTGGGGCTGCTCACAGTGGAAGCAAATAAGTCTCCGAGTTTTGTTCCTGCTCTTGGGACTCTTCCTCCTTCTCATCACCATGTGTACCCAAGAACATTTTTAGAAAGTAAAAATGAAGCATCATCCATCAGCAAATTTGATTTTACTGTATTCACAGAAATAAAGGTTATATACATGATAAGATCTAATGCTGTGACCATGCTTCCTATAACAAGTAGTTTACAGAGTGCAGGAATGCAGTGTTGGAGACAGTATAAATTTTCCAAATAAATGCTGGCTATTGAAAATTCTAGGGCTTGAACTATTTCTCTGCAGAAGAATAAGCAACATTAGGTTTGTGGAGATGGAGATCAAATACCTAAAGTGCATTTGTGTAAGTGAGAATTTTTTTTTTTTTTTTTTATAGAAGACATTTATTAGGACTGTCTGCTGGCTTGCCCTCCACTTGGTACTTTGCTTAGGTTTTATTATATCAGCTTGAGGCCCTCACATTTTCTCTCTGCTTCCTTTTTAATTATTTTTGAGATTATGATTAAATTCTTTCTCCCTTTTATTTCTTCATGCTAAACTTTCCCATCTACCTCTGGACCTCTAGTTCTCTTTCAAATTCATCGCTGTTTGTTTGTTTGTTTGTTTGTTTGTTTTTTTCCTTTTTTAGTTGTTGTTAGAAGTTAGCATGTATGTAAATTTGTGGATGTGTGTGTGTGCTCCTAAATATATAAATAAAAACTGCTCAGAAATCATGTTACTATTGTGTAATATTTTTCAGGGCTGGTTATTCAAAAAGATTATAAGAGCCAGATTAAGGGAGTCTTTGTGTAAGACTGTCTCCTAGAAATGTTAGAAGCTGCACCCATAATGTGTTGCCTACTCCCTGTTATATCAAAATGCATTCATGTTATAATCACAAATGTTTATATTTTCTTCATGGAGGTGTTTTGTTTACATGTCTGTCTGTGTACCACATGTGTGCCTAGTAACCACATCTGTGCCTAGTAACCAAATGTGTGCCTGGTACCTTAGAAATCAGAAAAGGGTGTCTAGAAATAGAGTTACTGAATGGTGTAGGTTGAGCTGAGGATGCTAGGATTCTCCAGAGTGGCTGGTGCTCATAAGCCTTAAGCCATCTCTTTTATCATAATTGTCACCACTCAAAAAGGAGGCATGAAACTCAACGAAACAAAAGAGAATTGGTATAAATGTGTATTTTGACTTCTCTTTAAGATTAACTTTTACATAGGAAAACTCACATACAGATTACCACTTGAATATTGGAAAGAGTGATTCCATGCTCAATTCTTCTGTGTGGTCCATCATTGTCACCACGTCTTAGATGCTGTTGTAAATCAGAACATATGCTATCATCTTTCCCCTCAAATTTGTCTCAATTGGTTTAATGGCTTGGGAGTGTTCAGGAGAATATATTTGTGGTTTTCTTATGTATTTTTACATGGCCTGCCCTGAAAAATCAAAACAAAAGAGAGAAAGTGAACAAACAAATAAATGTCCCACAACCCGAGGGGAAATGCTGGTTTTTAGCCCTTTTCTCAAGACGTGAGTGTTCTGAAACCATGCTAAGTCCTCATTTTATGCTAGAACAAAAACACTTGCTATCCTTCATGTGGTTAGAAATCTAAATAGTGATAAAGACATATCTCTCATTTCACACTTCAGAAATGATGCAAATGACCACTTTATCCCTCCGGGGATTGAAATAATGGGTTGGCCTTGCAAGTGTTCTGCTTGGAAAAGACTTCAGATTTTCAATCAACTCTTCTAAACATCTGGACACTATGGCATCAGCACTAATAGCCTCTTTTTTTCGCAGAAAGGGTGGAAAACACAAAAGAAAAAAACAATGTAAATGTGTTAATTGTTCAGTAAATGTTAATTGATCATCTGAGGTTACTGGCAGGAACTCAGTCATCCACCCAAGGCCCAAGTGTCCTCTGCAAAGTCATATACCCGGGGCACAGAAATTCTGTGGACTTCTTTTCCAGCAACAACACATATATGATTAAAATAAGCTATTCAGAAAGACATCATAATGAAAATATAATATATATACAAATGTTTACAGATAATGATCTAGATGATTCCTTTGTATCTTCATCTGGTTTTGGGTCTCAGGTTTAACTTTAAGTGGTGCTGATTTTTTTCCCCTCACACACACTTCATTAACATTGATGAAATATGAGAGGATATTTTCTCAGCTATAAAGGATGTGATTTTCTTAGTAGAATTGTCAGTTCCCTAGGAAGCTCACAATAGATGAATAGCTGTGATGATACTGAGTGAACAATTTTTAACAGTTCCCTGTTACATGGAAACACAAGGGGTTCCATGAAAACAGTTTGTCTTGGGAAGCACTTGCTTGCCTTCCTGGTCTTAGGCTGGAATATTCTGTTTTCTAAGCTTCCAGGTTGTCACATAAAATTCTATGACATAGGAATGTTCCAAGAAAGTGATTGCATTTTCTGTAGCATAATGTGGAGTCATCAAGTGTATTTGATGTTAAATATACACACAAATGGATGAAAATCTTATACATTTTCAGCAAAATGTTGGGCTAACTTTATAGGAATCCAAATCCATTTTCAGTACACTTTATTTTTGTTAATAATTTCATATTACACTAAAGAAAAAAGGAAATTCCATTTAAGAATAATAGAATATTCACCTCTTAACATTAGTAATCACTTGTATTTATAACTTATTATACTTAATATTAAGAAAGTATGCTACATCCTACCACAAAGGTACTTGTTAAACTATATTGATAAAAACTTTATTCATAATCATCATAAACTGGTAACAACCTAGTTTATGACCAGTTGTTTCTCAACTAAATAATGGATAAAGAAAATGTGGTACGCTGACACAAAGGAGCATTACTCAGCTATTAAAAAAATGACATGAAATTTGCTAGCAAATGTATATAACTGGGAAAAAAAGGCACCTTGTGTGAGGTAATCCAGATATAGAAAGACAAACATGGTATGTATTCAATTATGTGTGGATATTACCTGTTATGTAAAGTTTTATTATACTGCAATCTACACACCCAGAGAGGCTAAGGAACAAGGAAGGCTAAAGAAGGGGACACTTGTAATACAATAAGAGGAAGAAATAGAATAGATTTTGTGAGTGAATTTGGGGCTGGTAGTAATGGGAACAAGAGGGAACAGTCGGGTGTGGGTGGAGGGATAGAGTATGGGGACAGACAAGTAGAATTGGAGACCATTTGGAGGATGATGTGGAAACCTGGTGTAGGCAAGGATTCCAGTGATGATATTAGGACTCCATTCCACCCATAAAACTTTCAGCCTACAATCTCTCTTGTATACAAGATGTACTGAGGAAATGGAGGCACAGAAGATGTGGGACTGGCCAACTCATGACTCTTCTAATTGTAGGCCATAACCACAAGAGTAAGACTATGACATATACTTCCTAGATGATCACTAACTGAAAGCTGGATAGCCCAAAGACCTGAGATAGAAAAAAAATCAACATATGACTTCTAATATTTCTCTATACTCATCTATCAGCATCTAGCCAAATAGCTATCATAAAGGCTTCTTCTGGGAGTTGATAGGAGCAGGTGTAGAGACCCATGCCAAACACTAAGCAGAGAGAAAGCCAAGGTTGAAGGTCTCTCTCGGGTCCCTACCTTTGGAATTTTAGAAACACTACAAAAGAGCTATATGAAGAATTATAGGAGCAAAGGGGTCAAGGACACCGGGAGAATACTGTTCACAGAATCAACTAAGCAGGGCTCATAAGGGCTCACAGAGACTGAAGTGACAATCACAGAGACTGCATGGCTTTCCACTAGGCCCTCTGCATAAATATCATGGTTGTTAATTTGTTGTTTTGTGAGATTTTTAACAGTGGGAGTGAGGGTGTCTTTGATTCATGTACGTTGGGATACATGTGTTGCATGTAGTTCCTATCACCCAACATTAAGGTGTGGGCAGACTATGCTATCAGCCTATGCACAGGTTCCCTCAGATCTGCAGATAGCTCAATTTAAAAATTTCAACCTGCTTGATTGGCTCAGTTGCTTGGCGCTTCTAATCTCCCTCAGCTAGTGTGCCCTTCCCAATACCTTTAACTCAGCACCTCTTAATCTGCCCTTAGTTTAGTGGTCCAGTTACCTTCTCCTTGTTCAATAACCCCAAACTGCCTTCTGCTTAGTTGTATTTAATCTCCTGCCTGAGAAATCGGCCTAAGGTCACTCTGACCAAGATCTCACAAGGGTGGTCAACTTTTTTCCCTCCAAAGCATGGTGGAAATCCCCTTCCTCTTCTTTCTTCTCTTAGCCTGACTACAGGGACCCAGGGCCTCATTCCTTCTGTCCAGTAATTGGGACCTAGCATGTTTATTGATCCATTAATAACCAATTGGAAACAGGACCTTAGCATCAGAACCATTCTCTACACCCTTGTCATTCTACTTGATTGTCTATTCCAGCCTTGATATGGGTGTTTGTGTTCAGTCTTATTGTATCTTGCTATGAAATATTTGTTTGATATACCTGGCAGTTCTGCTCTTCTCTGAAGGAAAACAGAGTAGGATTGAATCTGAGGAAGAAAGGAGGATTGATGCATGGAGGAAGGGGAAATTATGGTCAGGTTTTATTTAAAACAAGAACAAAAGAATGCTATTGATATCCTAGCAGATAGAATTTCTCTGTATCTTAGCTAACAGGCCTTCTCTTAGACCTCTCCTTGTCTATGTTTGAATGCTTTAATACTGTTTCCAGAAAAAAACAGTTCATAATATTATCAAATAATAGTTACTGATTTTTATGCCAAGATCACAGAGTGGTAGATGAGAAACAATCTACACTTAATACTCTCTTGATGGTATTAGTCAAGAGTACTATGAACAGGAGTTGGGGGAAAAAAAGGAGCCTAATTTCTTTTATTAATTCATGAATTGACTTTCCCACAAACCTTTTCATTTTATTTTTTTAGGAAATGTTTCTTGATTTCAAGAATATTCATGTTCAGCATTTAAAATTTCTATAGGAAACTAAAATAAGAAATAGGTATCAGCTTTTAGACATTTTAAACAAGACGATGAATGGTCTGATGCACTTCTACAGAAAGATTACTCTCACTATTTATTCTCAGAAATTATTCAGGAGCCTGGTGTCTAGGGGGCATGGCAAACAACCTTCAGTCCCTCGCAGGAACACCTGTTGGATCTCTGGGGTTTCAACCTAGCTCAATCAAAAAACAGGTTGCCTTTTATGGTCCAACAAAGTTAAAACATGAGTCAATTCCTAGGACTATATAGAAGAGAATTTACTATTGCAATTTTCTTCCTTTTTTTTCTCTCTCTCTCACTCACATACAGAAACACACACAAACACATACATACACATATACATACATATTCATTCAGACATACCCACAGTACACACACACACCTCCATATACTTAGACAAACAAATACACATGCACACACATGCTCATATACACAGACACATGCTTATACATGCATGCACACACATTCACACTTAACTTTACTGTTTTCTTTTTTGAATGTTCCAATCACAGATAAAATTTATGTGGACATTCTCTTGCTTACCTGTGTTTACTATAAAATAAGACTCTCAACTATAAACTTTGTTATAGGTCTAGAAAAAGATAATATATTTTCTTGTTCATAGAACAAAATGGTATCAGAACTCCACCTTCAAACAATCTTGTTCCTATTAAAATAAGTGGATCATTTGTAACAGAAATAGGTTATACAAGCATCTCACTACAGCTCCCAGTGATCCCTTATGGCATGTTTGAACAAGTTGAAGTAAATTTACCATCAATTCCAATAAAGGTGACTAGCACTCTGGTGGTCTTAATGCCTTTTTTCACTTCAGCATACTAACATTTCTAAACAGCATCTGCTCATACTGGTAGAAGAGGGTTTTAAGGACAAACCAATAGTAGTCCAGAGTTGAAACTTATATTAACTTAAAGAAAGTGACTTTATGTCTTCTTTGAATTTAGTTTCCTTTCCTCTGATGTGTACCTAAAATTGTACTTCAGAACAGTCCTTTGGGGGAGAGATCTCATTTTTAAATCAGTAATTGAAGCCATTTGTGATCAAGTGACTGACAAGATAGTATCAGGAGAGCCACTCCACTACACATTTAAACTTAATTCGCATGTATTGTGAGAATTTTAGAGATCTTTCTTTTCTTTTTTTCAATTTTTATTGGATTTTTAAAAGTATTTTTATTAGATATTTCTTCATTAAACTTTCACACGTTATCCTGAAAGTCCCCTAAACGCTCCCCCATCCCACACTCTGCTCCCCTATCAACCCACTCCCACATATTGGCCCTGGCATTCCTCTGTTGTGGGGCATATAAAGTTTGCATGACCAAGGGGCCTCTCTTCCCCATGATGGCCAACTAGGCCATCTTCTTCTATATATGCATCTAGAGACATGAGCTCTGGGGGTACTAGTTAGTTCATGTTATTCTTCCACCTATAGGGTTGAAGACCCCTTCAGCTCCTTGAGTACTTTCTCTAGCTCCTTCCTTGGGAACCCTGTGTTCCATCTAATAGCTGACTGTGAGCATCCACTTCTGTGTTTCCCAGTCACTGGTATAGCCTCCCACAAGACATCTATATCAGGGCCCTTTCAGCACTATCTTGCTAGCACATACAATAGTGTCTATGTTGGTGGCTGATTATGGGATGAATCCCCGGCTGCAGCAGTCACTGGTTGGTCCATCCTTTTGATTCAGCTCCACACTTGATCTCTGTAACTCTTTCAATGTGTGCTTTGTTCTTAATTCTAGGAAGGGGTGACGTGTCCACAGTTTGATCTTCATTCTTCTTGAGTTTCATGTGTTTAGTAAATTGTATCTTGGGTAGTCTAGGTTTCTGGGCTAATATCCACTTATCAGTGAGTACATGTTATGTGAGTTCTTTTGTGATTGGGTTACCTCACTCAGGATGATACCCTCCAGATCCATCCATTTGCCTAGGAATTTCATATATTCATTGTTTTTAATAGCTGAGTAGTACTCTATTGTATAAATGTACCAAAGTTTTTGTATCCATTCCTCTGTTGAGGGACATCTGGGTTCTTTCAAGCTTCTGGCTATTATGAATAAGGCTGCTATGAACATAGTGGAACATGTGTCCTTATTACCAGATGGAACATCTTCTGGATATATTCCCAGGAGAGGTATTGCAGGATCTTCTGGTAGTACTATGTCCAATTTTCTGAGGAACCACCAGACTGATTTCCAGAGTGGTTGAACAAGCTTGCAGTTCCACCAAGAATGGGGGAGTGTTCCCCTTTCTCCACATCCATGCCAGCATCTGCTGTCACCTGAATTTTTTATCTTAGCCATTCTTACTGGTGTGAGGTTGAATCTCAGGGTTGTTTTGATTTGCATTTCCCCGATGATTAAGGATATTGAACATTTTCTCATGTGCTTCTTAGCCATTCAGTATTCCTCAGTTGAGAATTCTTTGTTTAACTCTGTGCCCCACTTTTTAATGGGGATATTTGATTTGTGGTGTCCACATTCTTGGGTTCTTTATATATATTGGATATCAGTGTCCCCTATCTGATTTAGGATTGGTAAAGATCCTTTCCCAATCTGTTGGTGGCCCTTTTGTCTTATTGACAGTATCTTACCTTACAGAAGCTTTGCAACTTTATCAGGTCCCATTTCTCAATTCTTGATCTTATAGCACAAGCCTTTGCTGTTCTATTCAGGAATTTTTCCCCTGTGCCCATATCTTCGAGGCTTTTCCCCACTTTCTCCTCTATAAGTTTCAGTGTCTCTGGTTTTATGTGAAGATCCTTAAACCACTTAGACTTGACCTTAGTACAAGGAGATATGAATGGATCAATTCCCAGTCTTCTACATGATAACCGCCAGTTGTGCCAGCATCATTTGTTGAAAATGCTATCATTTTCCACTGGATAGTTTTAGCTCCCTTGTCAAAGATCAGGTGACCATAGGTGTGTGAATTCATTTCTTGGTCTTCAATCCTATTCCATTGATCTACCTGTCTGTTGCTGTACCAGTACCATGCAGTTTTTATTACAATTGCTCTGTAGTACAGCTTGAGGTCAGGCATGGTGATTCCACCAGAGGTTCTTTTATTGTTGAGAAGAGTTTTCGCTAGTCTAGGTTTTTTGTTATTCCAGATGAACTTGCTAATTGTCTTTTCTAGATCCTTGACAAATTGAGTTGGAATTTTGATGGGGATTGCATTGAATCTGTAGATTGCTTTAGGCAATATAGCCATTTTTACTATATTGATTCTGCCAATCCATGAGCATGGGAGATCCTTCCATCTTCTGAGATCTTCCTCAATTTCTTTCTTCAGAGACTTGAAGTTCTTATCATACAAATCTTTCACTTCCTTCATTAGAGTCACACCAAGATATTTTATATGTTAGTGACTATTGTGAAGGGTGTTGTTTCCCTGATGTTTTTCTCTGACCATTTTTCCTTTGTATAGAGAAAGGCCATTGATTTGTTTGAGTTAATTCTATATCCAGCTACTGCACTGATGCTGTTTATCAGATTTAGGAGTTCTCTGGTGGAGTTTTTGGGGTCACTCATATATACTATCATATCATCTGCAAATAGCGATAATTTGAGTTCTCCCTTTCCAATATGTATCGCCTTGACCTCCTTTTGTTGTCGAATTGCACTGGCTAGGACTTCAAGTACTATATTGAATAGGTAGGGAGAAAGTGGGCAGCCTACTCTAGTCCCTGATTTTAATAGGATTGCTTCCAGTTTCTCTCCGTTTAGTTTGATGTTGGCCACTGGTTTGCTGTAGATTGCTTTTATTATGTTTAGATATGGGCCTTGAATTCCTGATCTTTCCAAGACCTTTATCATGAATGGGTGTTGGATTTTGTCAAATGCTTTCTCAGCATCTAAGGAGATGATCATGTGGTTTTTATCTTTGAGTTTGTTTATATAGTGTATTACGTTGATGGATTTCCGTATATTAAACCACCTCTGCATTCCTGGGATGAAGCCTACTTGGTCATGATGGATGATCATTTTGATGTGTTCTTGGATTCCATTAGCTAGAATTTTGTTGAGTATTTTTGCGTCGATATTCATAAGAGAAATTGGTCTCAAGTTCTCTGTCTTTGTCTTTATGTGGTTTAGATATTAATTGTGGTTTCATAGAATTAATTGGTAGTGTACCTTCAGATTCTATTTTGTTGAATAGTTTGAGAAGAACTGGAATTATGTCTTCTTTGAAAGTCTGATAGAACTCTGTACTAAACCCATCTGGTCCTGGGCTTTTTTTGGTTGGAAGACTATTAAGAACTGCTTCTATTTCTTTAGGAGATATAGGACTGTTTAGGTCATTAATCTGATCCTGGTTTAACTTTGGAACTTGGTATCTTTCTAGAAAGTTATCCATTTCATCTAGATTTTCCAATTTTTTTGAATATAACCTTTTGTAGAAGGATCTAATGGTGTTTTGCATTTCCTCAGGATATGTTGTTATGTCTCCCTTTTCATTTCTGATTTTGTTAATTAGGATGCTATCCCTGTGCCCTCTAGTGAGTCTGGCTAAGGGTTTATCTATCTTGTTGACTTTCTCAAAGAACCAGTTCCTGGTTTGGTTGATTCTTTGAATAGTTCTTTTTGTTTTCACATGGTTGATTTCAGCCCTGAGTTTGATTATTTCCTGCGGCCTACTCCTCTTAGGTGAATTTGCTTCCACTTGTTCTAGAGTTTGTAGATGTGCTTCCAAGCTACTAGTGTATATGCTCTCTCCATTTTTTTTTTTTTTTTGGTATGAACTCAGAGCTATGAGTTTACCTCTTAGGAATGCTTTTATTGGGTCCATAAGTTTGGTTATGATGTGGCTTTATTTTCATTAAATTCTAGAAAGTCTTTAATTTCTTTCTTTATATCTTCCTTGACCAAGGTATCATTGAGTAGAGTGTTATTCAGTTTCCACATGAATGTTGGTGTTCTGCTAATTATGTTGTTATTGAAGAACAGCCTTAATCCATGGTGATCTGGTAGGATGCATGGGGCAATTTCAATATTTTTGAATCTGTTGAGGCCTATTTTGTGGCCAATTATATGGTCAGTTTTAGAGAAGGTGCCATGAGGTGCTGAGAAAAAGTTATATCCTTATGTTTTAGGATGAAATATTCTGTAGATATCTGTTAAATCTATTTGTTTCATAGCCTCTGTTAGTTCGACTGTGTCTCTGTTTAGTTTCTGTTTCCAGGATCTGTCCATTAATGAGAGTGGGGTGTTGAAGTCTCCCACTATTAATGTGTGAGATGCAATGTGTGTTTTGAGCTTTACTAAAGTTTCTTTAATGAATGTGGCTGCCCTTGCATTTGGAGCATAGATATTCAGAATTGAGAGCTCCTCTTGGAAGATTTCACCTTTGATGTGTATGAAGTGCCCCTTTTGTCTTTTTTGATAATTTTGGGTTGAAAGTCTATTTTATTCGATAATAGAATGGCTACCCCAGCTTTTTTCTTTGGACCGTTGGCTTGGAAAATTGTTTTCCAGCCTTTCACTCTGAGGTAGTGTCTGTCTTTTTTCCTGAGGTGTGTTTCCTCTAAGCAGCAAAACGTTGGGTCCTGTTTCTGTAGCCAGTCTGATAGTCTATGTCTTTTTATTGGGGAACTGAGTCCATTGATATTAAGAGATATTAAGGAACAGTAATTGTTGCTTCCTGACATTTTTGTTTTTAGAGTTGGGATTCTGTTCTTGTGGCTGTCTTCTTTTAGGTTTACTGAAGGATTACTTTGTTGCTTTTTCTAGGGCATAGTTTCTGTCCTTGTATTGGTCTTTTTTCTGTTATTATCCTTTGAAGGGCTGGATATCTGGAAAGATATTGTGTGAATTTGATTTTGTCATGGAATACTTTGGTTTCTCCATCTAAGGTAAATGAGAGTTTTGCAGAGTATAGTAGCCTGGGCTGGCATTTGTGTTCTCTTCATGTCTGTATAATATCTGCCCATGATCTTTTGGCTTTCATAGTCTCTGGTGAGACGTTTGGAGTTATTCTAATAGGCCTGCCTTTATATGTTACTTGATCTTTTTTCCTTACTGATTTTAATATTCTGTCTTTATTTAGTGCGTTTGTTGTTCTGATTATTATGTGTCGGGAGGAATTTCTTTTCTGGTCCAGCCTATTTAGAGTTCTGTAGGCTTCTTGTATGTTTATGGGCATCTCATTCTTTAGGTATGAAAAATTTTTTTCTATAATTTTGTTGAAGATATTTGCTGACCATTTAGTTTGAAAGTCTTCATTCTCATCTACTCCTATTATCAGTAAGCTTGGTCTTCTCATTGTGTCCTGGATTTCCTGGATATTTTGAGTTAGAATCTTTTTGCATTTAGCATTTTCTTTGATTGTCCTGTCTATGCTCCCTATGGAATTTTCTGTGCCTGAGATTTTCTCTTCTATCTCTTGTATTCTATTGCTGATGCTCATATCTATGGTTCCTGATTTTTTTCCTATGGTTTCTATCTCCAGGGTTATCTACTTTTGGGTTTTCTTTATTGTTTCTACTTCCATTTTTAGGTCCTGGGTGGTTTTGTTCAATTCCAACACCTGTTTGGTATTGTTTTCCTGTAACTCTCTAAGTTTTTCCTCTTTAAATGCTTCTAGTAGTTTATCTGTGTTTTCCTGTATTTCCTTCTTATAGTCCTCCATCATCATCATGACGAGTGACTTTAGATCCATGTCTTGCTTTTCAGGTGTGATGTTGTATCTAAGACTTGACATGGTGGGAGAGTTTGGATCTGGTGATGCCAAGTACCCTTGGTTTCTGTTGCTTCTGTTCTTAAGCTTGCCTCCTGCCATCTCTGCCCGAGGAGACCCAGCGCTGGTGTGGACCGGAAGGTCCCTGCTGCCCTAGTCTGGCCCTTTGTCTATCTCCCAGCTGCTGTCTCAAGTCCCATGCGATTGGATTGGAACAGATGTTGTGTTCGGCTTACCCGTGGTCCCAAGATAGCTTGGAGAGTCCCGCAGGGCACTTTGGAGAGTGCACATCCCCTGCACGTGAGATTGGAGCTGGTGCGGTGTGGACCTGAAGGAGGAGATCTTTCTTAATATAAGATTTTATTCATTCAGGGTACCCAATGAAGTTGCATGGAGATGAGATGCCCATAAAATAGACCTGTAGACAGAATTGTAACAGATTCACACCAAATGGAGACCCATATCTTCTATGACATGCCCCCTTGATAAAACATACAATCCTTTATGTGAACATGTTGACAAGATTCGGTATACTTTATTTTTTTCACAAGAGCCTGAAACTTGGGCCAACTGTCAAGGAAGCCAAGCAACTGCAGCTGACTGTTTTAGCAAATGGATTTGTGGAGCTGCCACCATGGCAAATGGCACTAGGAAACACACACACACACACACACACACACACACACACACACACACACACACACGGGACAGGAGAGGCACTGGGCAAGACAGAGAGTGATTGATGGCTTGCCTCTTTTGCTGGGTGCCATCTGGTGAAGTCTACAAGGAGATAAGTGAATAGACTGCAATTTTTTAAAGAGTTCACTGGTTTTATGAAATCAATCAATGTAATAGAACTTAAAAGCAACGTGTCAAATTGCCCTCTCAGATTCCAGCCCTTTCCTTCTTCTGTCAAAAATATTTTTGGTAAGTAAAAAGAGGACTTATGCCATATGTGTTTTAATATGATAATCTTTAGAGCTTTTCCTTCCCCACTTGAGGGGAAAAAAAAAAAAAAAAAACTACTGCATAGGCTGTTCCAAAATTCACTAGGGAAAAATATTCAGGACAAATGGGTTTACATTTTCTAGTTGGCTATTTCATCCTCTCAGTTCAAAGCTATAATTGTAATTTAGACTAGAAAATTAACATTCCATGTATACTAGTAAGTATGTATATTTTATATTTAGGACTTGAAAACCTTGTATTGCACCTCTCATTGATATTTCCTTAAAATGAGTCAAATGTCTGAATATCTTGTACATTTGTTTAATTCTCCTTTAATTCATAACTCTTGAAAAACTCTCTACCTTGTCTCCTTTGCTCTCATGGAATAAGCAGGAAGATTTCATGTCTAGACCTAAATGTACTATTTAAAATTCCTAAGTCATTTGAAGCGTTAAATTAACACCAGGATTTGTTTTATGAAATGTCATCAAAGTGTTTTATAAAATGAGTACCCTAGAGAGGCAATATATATTGGTGATGAAGTCCAGCCTGCATTTCACATGAAAATATGAATCATTACAGATGAAGGGAACATGGTGTCTACATTTCCATAGGAGTTTGCATACATTTTCACAGTAATAGGACTTTAAAATATTCTATGATGATTCTCTTGTGAGTAAAGTTGCAATAATGAATTGAAAATATACTACATTAGTCTGTGCAACAAATTGAAAATTCACATGTGCTCGGATTAGAAAAAGTATAAGATAAATAATATATTTCACTCATTATCTCATTTCTTGATTCTTTCATGTTACTATCAAATTTTAGTGTCAATAGCAAAGTCAAGACAGCACTTTAACAGAAGAAATAAGTTTATGTTAAAGATCATATAAATGCTACCAAAAGAAACTTAGAACTTATGAGGTTAAATTCAGCAATTTATAGCAATCACTGATCATTGTCAAAAAGCAAAATTCTATTTGCTAAGTAATTAACCTTAGACTAAATACAATACTTAATGATTTAGGGAACTTATAATGGGATTGTTTGTTGTTGTTACTATTAATAGCCTCCTATTGTCTTCTGTAATTCTGAACACAATCCAGGTAGATTTAATTTCCTATCCCAGTTTACCAGTGAAATGGTGGGAATCCCTTCAGTACATACTTCAAAGTGTTCATGATAAAGAGTTAAAGAATTAAGTACCCCTTTCTCTGGGGGAAAAAAAAAAAAGCCAGAACAGACCTCTCAGTTGGTAAAGGCATATACTACTCTTACACAGGACTTGAGATTAGCTTCCTGCACTCATGTCAGGCCAGTAACTCCCACTGCAACACTCTATTATTATTTCCTGATACCTGTGTATGAAGAACTGATGTGCATAGAGCCCATCCTCCACCCTCACCATTGCAGGTAATTACAAATTAAATAAAATCCTAAAAAGTATTATGTGTGTATCTGAAGAATCATGGGTTTTGTTTTCTAAAAGTACAGTAGTGAAAACAAGAATGATCTTGTAAAGGAATTTCACAGAAGAGTAAATTTCAAACACTTTTGCTACCGGTGACATCACAGAGTCTTGAATATTTTTTGTGCTCTTACTTAAATCATCATGCTGAATCTTATTGAAAGTAGATTCGTTTAAAGGTTCAAACAACTAACTCTTTACAAAAATAAGTCTCATCTACCTGTTAGTTTACTGGATGTTTGTTGAAACGTACATGGCCCTGGTAGGGAGAGAATGATGTGATGGTTCTTTCCCCTGAGACAGAGCTCTAGTATCAGTCTCCAGGAGTTGCTGAGCCTGACATGGAATTGCAGGGAGGACAGTGCCATGGTTCCTGCCCCTGGAACAGGGCCCTGGTTTCAGCATCCATGAGTGTCGATGGCTGCAGTGGGCTGCTGTGTAATAATATACATATTTCACATTCCTCTGAGGAGGTAATGACTCCATGAGAATTAGAAACAGCACAAGTCCAGGAGGCAAAGGTGTAGCTAGGTCTCTGCAAAATGGTAAGTACTGGAACCTTCAGGGCAACCCTTGAGGCTATGAGAACTCACTCTAAATACATGAATTCAAAGATATATAATTTCACAACTATGCAAAAGAAAAGGATGCAATATAAATTATGAGTGGCTTCACAATAAAAAGAACATTAATGAGCCAGCTTGTCAGAAATATACAAAGTAAGGCAGATACAAAGGTAGGTTAATTCCTGAGTTCAAGATCAGCCTGCAACACAGCAAGGTAGGCCCAGGTGTGCTAGAAATGGAATTTCAAGACCAAGTCCCAGAGAACAGTCTGCACAAGAGAGAGCACAGGCCGTAGAAGCAACAGAGCTTCTTGGACATGGGCCCTTCAGGCCTTCATTTTCAGCCAGGATGTGGAGCTGAGACCAAGACCTGTGCACATCTTCCGCACCAGAGGAGAGTCAGCTTCCAGGGAGGGCTCTGACCTCAGGACTCAGGGAAGTTCTCCATCCTGTATCCCAGGTCTCTCGGAAACCAGTCCACACAGAAGAGCTGTCAGGCCACAGAAGCAACAGAGCTTCTTGGACAGGGTCTATTCTGACCTTCATCCTCAGCCAGGATGCAGAGCTGAGCTCCAGACCTCTGGGCACCTTCCCTTACAGAGGAGAGCTTGCCTGCAGAGAGTGCTCTGATCACTGGGACTCAGGAGATAGTTGGACTCCCAGGAGTGCTGACAGAGGCTAACAGAAGCTAAGAGGAGGAGCTCCAACCAGAGAGAGCTAGAATATCTAACACCAGAGATTACCAGATGGCATAAGGCAAACATGAGAATCTTACTAACAGAAACCAAGACCACTCATATCATCAGAACCCATTATGCCCCCCAAAGAGAGACCTGGATACCCCAACACACCCAAAAAGCAAGGTTCAAATTTAAAATCATATCTCATGATGCTGGTAGAGGATTTTAAGGAGGGCATTAATAACTCACTTAAAGAAATACAGGAGAATACTGTTAAAGAGGTAGAAGTCCTTAAGGAGAGAGAAAACACAAAAATCCCTTAAAGAATTACAGAAAAACACAACCAACAGGTGATGGAATTGAACAAAATCATCCAAGATCTAAAAATGGAAGTAGAATCAATAAAGAAATCACAAAGGTAGACAACTCTGGAGATAGAAATACTAGGAAAGAAATACGGAACCATAGATGTGAGCATCAGCAACAGAATACAAGAGATGAAAGAGAGAATCTCAGGTGCAGAAGGTTCCATAGAAAACATGGACAAAATAATCAAAGAAAATGCAAATTTCAAAAATATTCTAACTCAAAGCATCCAGGAAATCCAGGACACAATGAGAAGACAAATCTAAGGATAATAGGTATAGATGAGAATGAAGATTTTCAACTTAAAGGGCCAGTAAATATCTTCAACAAAATTATAGAAGAAAACTTCCCTAACCTAAAAAAAAGAGATGCCCATGAACATACAAGAAGCCTACAGAACTGCAAATAGACTGTTCCAGAAAAGAATTCCTCCTGACACATAATAATCAGAACAACAAATGCACTAAATAAAGATAGAATATTAAAAGAAGTAAAGGAAAAAGGTCAAGTAACATATAAAGGCAGGCCTATTAGAATTATACCAGATTTATCACCAGAGACTATGAAAGCCAGAAGATCTTGGACAGATGTTATACAGACCCAAAGAGAACAAAAATGACAGCCCAGGCTACTGTACCTAGCAAAACTCTCAATTACCATAGATGAAGAAGCCAAAGTATTCCATAACAAAACCAAATCACACAATATCTTTTCACGAATCCAGCACTTCAAAGGATAATAAAGGGGAAACTCCAACACAAGGAGGGAAATTATGTCCTAGAAAAAGCAAGAGATTTATCCTACAACAAACCTAAAAGAAGATAGCCAAAAGAACAGAATCTCAACTCTAACAACAAAAATAACAGGAAGTAACAATTACTTTTCCTTAATATCTCTTAATATCAATGGACTCAATTCCCCAATAAAAAGATATAGACTAACAGACTGGCTACATAAACAAGATCCAACATTTTGTTGCATACAGGAAACTCACCTCAGGGAAAAAGACAGACACTACCTCAGAGTAAAAACCTGGAAAACAATTTTCAAAGCAAAAGGTCCCAAGAAACAAGCTGGAATAGCCATTCTAATATCGAATAAAATCTATTTTCAACTCAAAGTTAACAAAAAATACAAGGAGGGGCACTTCATAGTCATCAAAGGTAAAATCTTCCAAGATGAACACTCAATTCTGAATATCTGTGCTCCAAATGCAAGAACATCCACATTCATTAAAAAAACTTTAGTAGAGCTCAAAGCACAAATTGTACTTCACACAATAATAGTGGAATTTTAACACCCCACTCTCATCAATAGACAGATCCTGGAAACAGAAACTAAATAGAGAAACAGTGAAACTAACAGAAGTTATGAAACAAATGGATTTAACAGATATCTACAGTACGTTTTACCCTATAACAAAAAGATAAACCTTCTTCTCAGCACCTCATGGTGCCTTCTTCAAAATTGACCATATAATCAGTCACAAAACAGGCCTCAACATATATAAAAATATTGAAATAATCCCATCCACCCTATTAGATCACCACAGACTAAGGATGATCTTCAATAACAACATAAATAATAGAAAGCCAACATTGACGTGGAGGCTAAACAACACTCTACTCAATAATTTCTTGGTCAAGGAAGAAATAAAGGAAGAAATTAAAGACTTTTTAGAGTTTAATGAAAATGAACCCACACATACTCAAACTCATGAAACATAATGAAAGTAGACATAAGAGGAAAACTCATAGCCCTGAGTGCCTCCCAAAAGAAACTAGCGAGAGCACACACCAGCAGCTTGACAGCACACCTAATAGCACTAGAACAAAAGGAAGCAAATTCACCTAAGAGGAGTAGACATCAGGAATAATCAAATTTAAGGTTGAAATCAAGCAAGTAGAAACAAAAAGAACTATACAAAGAATCAACAAAACCAGTAACTGTTTTTTGTTTGTTTGTTTGTTTGTTTTTTGTTTTGTTTTGGTTTTGGTGGGTTTTTTTTGTTTGTTTTTTTTTTTCAACCAAAGAGGAGTACACAGCAGGAAATAACCAAACTCATCAAACTCAGGGCTGAAATCAACCAAGTGGAAACAAAGAGAACTATTCAAAGAATCAACCAAACCAGGACCTGTTGATTTTGAGAAAATCAAGCTAGATAAACCCTTAGCCAGACTAACTGGAGGACACAGGGACAGTATCCTAATTAGCAAAATCAGAAATGAAAAGGGAGACATAACAACAGAACCTGAGGAGATACAAAGCATCATCAGAGCCTACTACAAAAGGCTTTACTCAACAAAACTGG
>LR750007.1:586323-611355 GCA_902729485.2 Mus minutoides
CAATTACTCTGATACCTAAACCACATAAAGACCCAACAAAGAAAGAGAAATTCTGACAAATTTCTCTTATTAATAACAATACAATAATACTCAATAAAATTCTTACAGATCGATTCCAAGAACACATCAAAACAATCATCCATTGTGATCAAGCAGGCTTCATCCCAGGGATGTAGGGAGAGTTTAATATATGGAAATCCACCAAGGTAATTCACTATATAAACAAACTCAAAGACAAAAAGCACATGGTCCTCTCATTAGATGCTGAGAAAGCATTTGAGAAAATCCAACAACCATTCATGATAAAAAGTCTTGGAAAGATTAGGAATTCAAGGCCCATACCTAAACATAAAAAAAAAAAAAGCAATATGCAGCAAACCAGTAGCCAATATCAAAGTAAATGGAGAGAAACTTGAAGCAAGCCCAGTCAAATCAGTGACTAGACAAGGATGCCCACTTTCTCCCTACCTATTCAATATAGTACTTGAAGTCCTAGCCAGAGCAATTAGACAACAAAAGGAGATCAAGGGGATAAAAATTGGAAAGGAAGAAGCAATGGTTATAAATTTTATATTTGTATGAAAAATTATTAGTCTTGGTCCAATCTAAGGCATATGACCACGGTAACCCTTCACCAAAAATGCTAAAATATTATTGACAAGAGTATATATGAAATAAAATAGGGAAGTTTCATATTTAAATATTGTTTGTAATTTCAGCAATGTAAAAATATCAGTATTGAATTGTAGTTTATATATAACACAGTTGCATCAACACACTATAATGCATTTATAACAGCAGAATGGATGATAGATATACAAATAAATACGTATATAGACATAGAGATAGAAATTGATGCTGATATACATATACATATACATATACATATACATATACATATAAATATACATATACACATACACATACACACACACACACACACACACACACACACACATATATATATATATATATATATATATATATATAGAGAGAGAGAGAGAGAGAGAGAGAGAGATTGATTAAGAGATAAATGCTCTAGTGACTAATGTCCTTGGCTCTCCAGAAAGATATCCTAGCTAGAATACTTATTTTGATATTTCTAAAAGGTCAAGTTTTTCCTGCATGGAATAATATTGATTATTGAAATAGACTACTACACTGAAGCCATGTTTTATATGTCTCGTTTTTGAATCTAGGAGGATCAATAATATACTAAACTAAGATATTCAATAGGGCCATGTTATACAAATATATTTGCATACACACACACACACACACACACACACACACACACACACACACAACAATTTGGCCAGGCTGGGCCCGACAGAAGTGATTAGGACAAGAGAAAAGCCTCTATAATATCCACATTCCAAGTAAAATGCAAATAGTATCTATGGGGGCAGGGGTTGGTTTATGTCTTGAAATGTATATATAGTAAAATCTGAGAAATGTCATTTCAGTCTTTCAGCATGCCATTAGGGAAAACACAGCAAAAGAGGGGAACTTGGAGTCTGCAATTGAACTGTCCTAAACCATTTAGCTGCATAGCTAGACAATGTTTTCTTCAAAACATGAACTTATATCTGTCTATCTGTAATCTGACATTTTTCTGACAATGTGCTCCCTCCCTCCAAATTTATGTTATTGGTCTTTCATTTCAATTAGTCTCTTACCTGTGCCTGTTGTCCTCTTGACTCATTTGTAATTTTATCTTCTAGTGCTCACGAAATGTATGAATGTAGCCTCACAAACTAGAGTGTCTATGATTATAGATCAAGTTTGAAATCTTTGCAATCCTAATTATTTGGCCTAGGTATGATATCTGAATATTCTTCTAAATATATTAATAATTTCTTCCCTTCATTCCTAAATGGTTCTCGGTTACCACAGTAGTGGTCTTTTAATAAGTATTTTGTTATTTCTTTGAAAAAGTCATATATATTTATAATATTTACCTCTTTCACCCAATTTTTTACAGATACACACAACTTTTTATACATAGTTATGTGTCTTCATTTGCAAACCAATTGAGTCCCATGTATATTGCCCATATACTACTGGGTGGTTGATGGCCTTTTATTCTTTTTATATTTCAGGGCCATAGAATACAAACAATACTAGATGTTTTTATCAACTTTCTTTGTATCAACTTGAAAATTTTGTAAGTGATGAATAACATTGGTTAAATTGTTGACTAAAGCCACTTAATTAAATTACTTCAGTTTGACATGATTGACAAAAAGTTAATTTCTATGGGTACTATATATTCAATCTAAACTTAAATTTTTAAACGCTGATAGCTTCAGATATTAATCATTTTTGTCCCTGTAATTTTTTCCAAAAATGGAATAAACACAACTGCACAAGTTTGAAAATTTGTCATGTAGGTGGACTGAGGAAATATTTGTCTGTACATATGCAATAACTCAGAATTATGATCTACCTGTAAGCACAATACAGACATTGCTCTATTGAACAAATATGAGAAATATGTATAAAGTAAAAATGTACTTTACTCTGTTACAGGTCTCTAGAGACCTATTCTTAAACCATTAAAGAACAAAAAGTTGTATCACTTAGAGTGGGGAAGATTTGGATTGAATGAAATTGGTAGGAACTGGAAGGTGGATAGTGGAGATAATAGGGTGAATATATGGAAAATATCTTACATGTATATATATAAAATAGTAATAGAATAATTTTTAAAAAGAAATAAAAAAGTTATCCAGTTGTATTTGAAGTAAAATGTATCATTTATAGAGATATATCTATATGACCTGATTAGATCAGCCTTAAACTCTATGACACATCTGTCCTATTTACAGAGGCTTTAATTCCTAACTTCTTTGCTTCTGGCAAATAAGTGGTGGAGCTCTTGGTGTTGTGATTGTTTTCAGTCATTTAATCGCTTATATATCCATTTATGTATTTTATTTTCATTGAATATTGTGTTTTAACAACATTTGGCAGCTATGTAAAACCACTATTACATTTATATTTGCAACTGAATCTCACTAGACACAGAAGTGGAACTCAGGCACATTGTTGTACAGGTAAAGCTAAGACAGCAGGTTTTATGTCTTTTAAGTAAAACCCAGAGGCAGAGCTGCATGGAGCCAGCTTGAAATGTCTGGCATTCAGCCTCCAAGAGAATCTTTGACAGTGTTCTTCTTTAGACTGCTTCCACTTCTCTGGGTTTCCTCAGTTAACATTAAAATTTTAATTCCTCTTACTGTGCAATTCACGGAGAGGGCACAATCATTTCCTCTGCTTCCTTCTCTCCAGCATTTTGTGAAATGTTCATTCAAATCAAGGACCTTAAATTCACAAAGTGAATAGTCTACGTTTTGCTGACAGTTTTTTAAAATATAATATGATATTGTCATTCAAAATGTAAAAGTGCCATCTAATCTTATGCTTCTGTGGAAAACTGAGCCTGGGGGACTATTACTGAGACCTAAGAGAGCCTTTGTTTCTAAATATGCTTCTTTACTTTTATTTTCATGTAAGTTTTCTGGGACAGGATTTTATGTGTCTAAAAGAAAGATGGATTAAGAAGCATTTGCAGAAGCTTGTACAACCACTCTGGAAGTCAGTCTGGAGGTTCCTCAGAAAATTGGACATAGTACTACCAGAGGATCCCACAATAGCACTCCTGGGCATATATCCAGAAGATGTTCCAACTGGTAGTAAGGACACATCCTCTACTATGTTCATAGCAGCCTTATTTATAATAGGCAGAAGCTGGAAAGAGCCCAGATGTCCCTCAACAGAGGAATGGATACAGAAAATGTGGTACATTTACACAATGGAGTACTATTCAGCTATTAAAAAACAATGAATTTATGAAATACATGGGCAAATGGATTTATCTGGAGGATATAATCCTTAGTGAGGTAACCCAATCACAAAAGAAGTCACTAGATATGCACATCATTAGCAGATATTAGTACAGAATCTTAGAATACCCAAGATACAATTTGCAAAACACAAGAAAATCTAGAACAAGGAAGACCAGCATGTGGATACTTCATTCCTCCTTAGAATAGGGAACAAAATACCCATGAAAGGAGTTACAGAGACAAAGATTGGAGCTAAGATGAAAGGATGGACCATCCAGAGACTACCTCACCGGGGGATCCATCCCATAATCAGCCACCAAACCCAGACACTATTTCATATGCCAGCAAGATTTTGCTGAAAGGACCCTGATATAACTATCTTAAGTGAGGCTATGTCAGTGTCTGGCAAATACAGAAGGGGATGGTCATAGTCATCTATAGGATGGAATACGGGGCCCCCAATGGAGGAGCTAGAGAAATTACCCAAGGAGTTAAAGGGGTCTACAACCCTTTAGGTGGAACAACAATATGAACTAACCAGTACCCCCAGAGCTCATGTCTCTAGCTGCATATGTAGCAGAAGATGGCCTAGTTGGCCATCATTAGGAAGAGAGGCCCCTTGGTCTTACACATTTTATATGCCCCAGTACAGGGGAATGCCAGGGCCAAGAAGTGGAGTGGGTGGGTAGGGGAACAGGGCAGGGGGAGGGTATAGCAAACTTTCAGGATAACATTTGAAATGTAAATAAAGAAAATATCTAATAAAAAAGGGAAAAAAGAATTAATATAAAATGAGCATTCTGTCTACTTAAAGCTCAGTTAAAGACCAACAATTTGTAAATATTTAAAAACTAATCAACATACTCATAAATAGCAAACTCATAATAGTAAGGGCTCAAGGAAACTGTAGAATGAAATAAAAATATATCCACTAAGAGAAAGTCGAAACTCACCATATCCAAATCAATGATCCACAGTTCAAACGGTTCTCAGGGGAAAGCCTGCCACAAAAACATTTATATTACTAAAGACAAACAGCTTCAATTTTACAGTGTTATAGTTTATCATAAGGAATCTTGAAAATATGAAATGCATGTCAATGCAATCATACAAAACACAATTAATTAGAGTGTGAACTGTTGTAATATGGAGAAAAAAGAATTTTGAAAATTTGATACAACTAAGATTTAGCTACTTTAAAAGTAAACATAATCAAAAAATTTAAGATATAGAGAAAGCATTAAAATTTTTAGATTATTATTATCAGTAACAAAATTTTGAAAATCACTGTGACTCATACCTTACAAATAACAAAAAAGAATGTCACCATTTATTGTGTGATTATAAAACTGGTTTATTTTAATTTGTCATTAACTGAGAATTTCATTAATTTAGTCAAGAAAATATATCATTATATGTATCTCACATCTTCCTCCTACCATCATTTCTATTCTCCCCTCAATAGACCCCCCACACACACATCCCAAATTTTATCCTTATTGGCTTTTGAAGCCCAAGTCCAGTGTCTTAGTTGGGGTTTTGTTGTTATGATGTGACACCATGACCGACGAAGCTCTTATGAAAGAAAACATTTAATTCAGACTGGCTTACAGTTTCAGAGGTTTACTCTACTATTGCCATGGTGGGAAGCATGGCAGAATCCAAGCAGACATGGTGCTGGAGGAAAAGCTGAGAGTTCTACATCCTGATCTGAAGACAGCAGGGAGGAGACTGGATAGGTTTCACAGTGGAAATAGTTTGAGCTTTAAGACCTCTTAGCCCTGCCTCCACAGTGACAAATTTTCTCCTACAAGGCCAAACCTCCTGCAATAAGGCAAAATCTCCTAATAGTGCCACTCTCCATAGCCAAGCAATAAACACACGAATCTATGGGGGCTATACCTATTCAAACTACCACATTCAGTTAGTGCTATGCATCTGTATATGACAATGGGGTCTTTGGAACAGAGGAAACCTACTAGTGGCCAAAGACTAAGAGCTAATCTGATCTGTACTCAGATATAATAATAACTTTGTAATTTCCTGGGAAATCAGATAGGTCTTGTGGCTCGGGTGTGCTCGTGGATGCATTGGTAACTGGAAGGAGCAGGTGAGGATGAGTCACGGTGCCTTCTGTACCACTGTATATTCTCCAGAGAAGAGAGAACTAGGATTGCATTCATAAAATCATGCCTGTGATGAAGCTTGGGGTTAGGGCTATCAAGGGCTTCTAACAACCCTCATTTCTATATGGTAGGAGAAGAATAACCCCAAATCCATACTGAGAGAATCTCCTATATGTGATACCCTGCTTACCACCACTTATCTATTTCTTCATCTGTGGGCTGATCTATATTTCTCATTATATTTATAACATAGTGAGATGGTAACTACGAGCATTTTCTAGAGTGCTTTGACCATTCTTAACAAACTGGTTAAATTAGGGGTAAAAAGTTTCTAAATGTGTGATACCTATATGAAGCAAGTTGTCACATCTATTGAATTCATTCCAGGTGGATAATGTAGTCATTAGTGAGCTGTAATATGAAACACACTGTCAGTGTCTGCTGGAGAATTGTTTATTGTTAATTGTAGCTGAAAGGGGGAGAGAAAAAAGTGAGAAAGAGAAAAAGAGAGAGAGAGATTACTTCTTTTGTCCATACCACAGACTAAAATTATGAAGTGGATTAAAATTATTGAGTGGATTATTGATATAAATATAAGAGCAGATAATTGCAAAATAAAAGACTAAAGCTTCGTAATTATGCATTAGGCAATCTTTTTTCTTTAAAGAAGTGAAGAATAAAAATGGACTTGTCAAATAGTTTCTTTTTTTATCGTATTTGGCACTTTATCCTGAATAGGATGGTATAAATTAAAAATACAAACTACTAAATGAATGAAAATATTTGTAAATCTACTTCTAAATCAGGAGATTTATACTGAACATACACAGAAATCTCATAATTCAATAATGAAGGTTTAAAGATAACTCATTAAAATGAAATAGTAAATTCCAAGACTTATACAAAGAATCAAAGCATGTAAAAAAATGTTAATATCACTAATGATTTACCACACACATACACACACACACACACACACACACACACACACACACAAACACACACACACACACACAAGAAACAAAACAAAACAAAACTTCAAAGAGGTATCAATTACCAGCAATTGCATGGAAAATAGGTGTTCACAATGTTGTGGAAATATCGGCAATTCGGCAAAGCTATATGTGACCTCTAAGAACCAAAATGTTATCGTTATTTTAGAAAATGTTTGAGTAAAGTCTGACAATGTGCAGCACAAAATCACCATGTGACACAGCAATGGAAGAGCTGAGTCACATATTGAAGGTCAGGGACACCCTAATGATGCAGATCATGTGCACAGACGTGGACAGTGGCACCCAAGGGCCACAAGTAGCAACTACTGCCTCCTGTGAGCTGAGAAAGTGTAAATGTGGGCTTTGGATTGAAAAACTGTAGTTAAAGCTATTGACATGCAACTATTTCCAAATGCCCAAACAATCATACTGAAGAAGCACACCTACCATCTGGGCCTGGATGAACCCTGTGCATTTTGAATCTTACCGTGCCTGATGCAGGGTTAAGTCAAAAAGAATGGACTGACCTTTGTTTTGTTTCTGACTAACTTTCAGAGACACAATATTTAAAAGGGCATTGCACTGCACAGTGTGTGCTCAACATTTAGGAGTATAACACAGACAGATTTGCTGAACTTTCTTTTTAACCATGGCTTTCCTGGAGGTCTTTTGTGTGTCACTATACTAGAATCTGGTGGGAATGATTATACTAATCATCTATTGATAATCAATCACAGAGGCAATTGTCCTTCCTCATTAAGGATCATGAATGAGTCTGCCACACATCCTAGAGAAAGTACCCAGGGAGTTGAAGGGGTCTGAAGCCCCCCATAGGAGGAACATCATTATGAACTAAAAAGTACCTCCCGAGCTCCTTGGAACTATGCCACTAATGGAAGAAAACACATGGTAGAACTTGTGGCTCTAGCTGTACATGAAGCAGAGGATGGCCTAGTCGGTCATCAATGGGAGGAGAGGCCCTAGGTCCTGTGAAGGTTCTATGCCCCAGTATAGGGGATTGCCAGGACCAGGAATGGTAGGAGGTGGGTTGGGGAGCAGGCGAAGGGGGGATGGGCGATTTTTGGAGGGGAATCTAGGAAAGGGGATAACATTTGAAATGTAAATAAGGAAAATATGTAAAAAAATATTTTTTAAAAACTGTGGGTAAATCTGACATTCTGTCACTGTGTCAAAAGCATTAACTTTCAGCCACTAACTTGATCTCCCTGTAAACTTGGGCTTAAATTTGAAAGCTGAGTCCTTGAGACCACTAGGCAGAACCTCTGGTTGTCTAATATGAAGATAATCTGAAACTAAGTCTCTAAGAAACACTCCGTGGACAATACAAAAAAACAAAAAAACAAATTAAAAAAAAAAAAAAACAAAACCAAACAAAAGAAGCAAACAAACAAAACCATACATTTAAAAAAATTAATTTAAACATTACTTAAAATGTTATCTACAAATGTATGTCAGTAGATAAATACCTGAATAAACACCTTATAGGAACCTAAATTCTCACATTTAATACTTAAATTTTTTGAAAGTTGATCATCTTGGCATGAAGATCATCTCTATATTTTTTTAAATCAATTTTACTGTGAATCTCTGTCTCTCTGTCTTCTTCACTCTAACGTTCCCTTTCTGTGCCTGTATGTGTGGTGTGTGTATGGTGAGGTGTGAGTATAAGGATTTGTGTGTACATATGCTCACTTGCACAGTCTGTGTGCTCTTGCCTGTGCCTGCAGTGGTTAAGGCAGGTGAAGGACAATTTATAACTTACTTTATCACTCTCTACCTTGTTGTTAAATACAGTTTTTTTTCAATGTACTTGAAGCTTCCAGTTTTGGTTAGTTTGGTTTGTGAGGTTCTCAGGATTCATCTGTCTTTTCCCTGCAAATTACACAAGCTCACAGCTGCACCTGACTCTTGCATGTGAAATTCATATCCCCTCTTATTAAATAGCAAGTGTTCCCACTGTCTGAGCTGTCTCTCCAGCCCTAATTTTCCTTTGTAAATGTTTGATCTATTGAAAACACTAAACTAGATTACTTACATAATTAAATAAAAAAAAAAAACAAACTTGCAGTACCACTGAAATGATAAACACATGCATGCTAAGACTGAGATTTTTAATTATTTGGAGCTAGAGAGTGAAATCCAACCAATTGTGATAATTAATACAGCTAGTTTCCTAAAGGCCTTATCTTGCTTCAGTTCACAAAACAAACAAACAAACAAACAAACAAGCTTATGTTCAATAGAGTGCTTGGTTTAGTCTGGAAAGAGTCTGAGTTATTCTGTAATGTTATCTTCTGACAATCTAGAAAGCAACATTCTTACCCAGCACAGTACGGCGCCAAAGCAGATTACAGGGAGGCTTGATGACTGATTTGATATGATTTATTTGCAGTTGCTTCATTCCCTAACAGAGATCTGTACCTGTTCTTAAGATCATGTGGCTGGAGAAAGGTCAGGGAGCAGTGGTGACTGAGATATAGGCACATCACATACAGGAACATAAACACAGAGGGCAAAGGTCCAATCCTTAGGGAGGACTGCCTGCTGAACACAGATCGATTTTCACTGGAATTTACCAGAATATTAATGACACCAGGAGTTCAATCATTATCTAAGATCCCTTTCACAGTTCTTGGGGCAGTGACGGTTCAGCAACACCTCTGCATATCTGTGAGTCAAGTTTTTATAAAGGTGTGCATGGAGAGAATCTTGTCAGACCTTATCTTTCGGTTCCAGCACTGTCCTGTGCTACAGGGAAGAGCCTTGTTCAGGCCGTGCTGCTTTAGAGGCAGAAGGGAGGAGACTTCTCATTGAAGCTGTTACAATTTGATGTTTAATTTGTAAATTGTACATTAGCTTCGATGTTTAATCTTTTTTTTTTTTTTATGTTTGGATGTCTGCTTTTCCTCTTCTAAGTAATGGGTTATCTGTTCTATGCAAGAATGTGTTTGGAGAGACAAAATGAAAAGGTATGAACTTTAGGTATACTAAATAACAATAGTTCATATTCACAAGAACTTACTTTCAGAAAGTTGACCTAATGTGAGTCCCTTAAAGCAAGGATGGGGACCTAAGTAAAATATTTAGTTACAAAATCTTGCCAAAACTTGTATGGTCAGAGAGTAGAAGGGTATGAAAGGAACATAATACATGATGAACGAAAATTTATATGACTTTAAGGTCAAGACAGTATCTGTTTTTATATCACCTTACTTAATCACCTCAGCAATTCTGAGTGGCCAACAGGAGCTCACATAATAAGACAGAATCCAGAATCCCAGAAGCTATGAGATACAAAAGCAAAGATCAGAAATGTACGAACATATTTACCTAAAGAGTCCAGTTTGAGATACACTAGGACTACAGGAAACACTACCCAATATTAAATAACTAATTACTTAATATCACTTAAACTAAATGAGATTATTTTCATTCCCTTTAAAAATATCATCTTTCTTTGTTCTAGTTATCGGTTCAGAGGATTTATCTTTTTATAATATAGTTGTACTTAACATATAATAATTTTCCACAAAGATGTAAGCAATTTTTTTACACAAGCAGTAATGCCAATATAAGTAATTAGCTTCTAATGTTTGAGAAATACCTGACCTGAAATGCATCTAAATATGATGATACTAATTTAGAAATAAAGAAATGGAGGGAATTTTGTTGGCAGCAGTTTTCGTATATCACTTGAGCAATGTTCCACTTAAAATTCTGTTTTACCAACTTGGTGGATTTAATACTGCTTTATATTCAGATAAACTAGCTCACATTTATTGCCTGCACGCCAGGGCTCCCAAGAGCAGACTGTGTACTTCTTTGGCTTTTCCTACTTGGCGCATCCTTCTCTAGTGAAAAGCCAGGAATGGGAAAAATTGGGAAAATTGAATTGATGACGATATGCATCAGACAAAGGTTTGCAAATCATTCAAGAATGTAGTGAACAGAGCTTTCTGCAGAGAAAGTGCCTGTAGGTCAGTCAAGGGTGTTATAACTACACTTGTGTCCTCTGTTGCTTTCTCTGTATGTCTCCCTAGTGCTATTACAGGACAAACCTGTGTTTGTTTGTTTGTTTGTTTGTTTGTTTTGTTTTTCCTTCCATACAAATTTATTATTAGCTTTTAAGCTACAGCCAATGGAAAGTCAGTAATTGATTTTCAGACAGACGCCAGTAGTTTCTCATATGATTAACAATTGAAGAAAGTAAAAAAAATAAAAAAATAAAAAAATAAAACCAGCAATTTCAGATTGAACATTCAATAATCACCAAGTATTTTCAATACATAGCAGGTTCTAGTTGGGAAAGTTGGTCTATGATGCAGTTAAACATGGAAAAGAAATAAAACTTTATTTTTCTAGGGTTATGTATGTTTTTCCTCTATTGAAAGAGTTCAGTGAGAAGACAAAAAAATGTGAAGTGCATGAGATTCTTTTTATCTTTTTTCTATGTGCATATTTTAATTATTTTGATTGCTATCTACTACACTTCCTTAAAATTACTTTCTTATTAACACTACTGTGGGAATGGCAAATAAAACTGACATTAATGTTGATATTTCAGATTTTGGAAAGACGCAAACCCACACATTACTCTAGGAATCCCAAGAATGTTACAGGACTCATAGTCCTCTAAATATACAAGACTCACAATTCCACTCTCTAAAGCGCACGGACCAGGAAGAGTTGCTGAATGAGAGGAACTCCTTCCACAGAACTGCTTCCAAGTTGTGCAGGAATTTTCAGGATGCAGAATTTTGTGAGTTCCCAAAACGCTGAGCTGAGGTGTTCAGTAATGTAACTACCTTCGAGTTACTCATCTTCCTGGCAGAACCCCCTCAACCATAATCCTGTGAGCAGTCACAATTACTGTTTAGTTCATCAGAGTTCTTATAAATAGAATCATTTCTTTGGACTGCTGTTGTGGTGTGGGTTCATATCTCCTAGGAAATGTCATGCAGTCAAACTTTCTTTGTCAGATCCACCTTCATGTGAGCTTAAAGACTTTAGTTTAGATAAAGTGCCTTAGACAGTGCCCTAGCTAGATACCAGAGGAATAGTAATCCTTCAGCAGTTAATTAGACCCAATCTTACCAGACCAGGAGTGTACGCTAAATCCTTAGCTTATCGACATGCTCATATTTAGAGGGTTATAAGAGGCCTTGTGAAAAAAGATTGGAACAAAACTACCACAAACTAAGAAATGCAAAGCATATCTGGGAGGCATCAGAAGTATAGAAAAAGAAGGGAAGAAATTTTTCTCCTTCAGATATTCACAGGCAACACAGCATAGCAGAATTTTGCACGTCTGAATGCCTGAACAGAGGAATGAATTTCTTTTGTGTAAATCCACGCTGTCCTAATTTGCTATAGTGATCCAAGCAGACAATGATAGAGACACGTCTAGTTCTCAGCAAGTTCTCCCTGATCCTGTGATTTCCATGAATGTCTGTTTCTTTCATGTTATAACACGGCATGTCTGAGTGAGCTCCATGTTTGGCTGAGATATCCTTCGCATGTCCTAACATGGTATATGTGCTATAGGCCTTCCCACTTATTTGTCTTTTTCATAAAGCAGGAACATACTTGATGGTGAGGATTTTTAATTTAATTTATCCCAGATCTAATTTAATATTTCCAGAACATAACTTTGGGACAGGAATTCTATATGTCCAGTTATAGTGTGAATAGCTGACTATGTCTTTAAGTGAACATCTAATTACATTATTTTGAATGTTTTTTTACATGAAGATTAGTGTTCTTTATTTAATTTATAATAGATGCTATCACCATTAATTTATTGCAAGTGGAATTTATTACTGTCAAGTTAGTTGCTGAGAAAAGCTATCTTCTAAACTTGTCTTGATCTTCAGCCCTTTCATGGGATAGAATTGTTCATTTTCAAAAAGGAAAGAACAGAGTTTGAAGATCAGAAGCAACTTGGCCTCAGGAGTCCAGTGAAGGCCAGATGGAATCAGTGTTTATCTCTCACCAAGCAGGACAGAGTGATCCTGTTTAAAATGAGCAATCATTGTGGCATGCTAACAGAAGATATCACAATGTTTTACGCTTGATAATCAAGAATCTTTGGGGATCCTCTTCCAAAGATCTTCAGACAAAACTCCACAATCTTTTCATGAATGATCTTACCAGAAGACATCTGTCTTTGAGAAACACTGATCCTGAGGTTGCAGAAGCACTCCAAATGAATGCATCTTGGAAGTCACTGCCAGCCTTTCAAACCAGCATTACAAGATGTCCTTCAAAGTCATGCTTCTGTCTTATGAACTTTCCCAACCATTTCAGTCAATGATAGTAATCTTGCTTCAAGAAGCTCCTATAGTACAATTGCTATCTTATACCCCTTAATTATTTTGGACATAGTTTTGATTCACTTCAAATTTCCAAGTGAAGCATGTAGTTGAAACCAAATATCTCATTTTAAATAAATGTATATTCAAGTTATAATAACATATCATAGGTAAATAAGTTCACCTAGCTATATACACCTCTGAAATCTACTATTCTAGTAGCATTTTCTTTTGTATAGGCACAGAGGAATTGTTTTATAGATATTGTTCTATGAAAAATATAGAAATAGGAATTATAAAACATTATAATTAGTACTGTTCCTATTCCAATTTTTCTTAGAAAATGTAATATTCATGCACATTATTTTGCCTGAGGTGGTTATTAAGGCCAGGTAATATAACTGCAAGTGCTAAGAGAGATTCCAATTTCATATACATATAAAAACATAGTGTGAAAGGACTTCTTTATTTCATATGGGTGTTGCAGATAGAAAGACTATGTAGATAAATCTTAAAGAGACAAATTCTTTCATAAGCACACCACAAAGCAGTCCAGTTTTAAAGGAAATGGTAATTGTAAAACTGTGAATGGATTTTTGCATCAGACATGCAGAGATAACTCACTCTTAAAGTGCCTGTCCTGTAAAGACAGGGACCTGGATTTAGATCCCTAAAATAATTAGCAGGCATGGTTGCATACCCCTCTAACACTACTGCTGGCTGAGGCTGAGCTAGTTAGAACCCAGATCTTGGTGACCAGTCAGTCTAGATAATTGATAAGATATTTGTTCAGCAAGATAACCCATTAGAAAAATAGAATGGTGTAGAGAGTGACTCCTGACCTTAATCTCTGGTCTCTATATGAACACACACCATGTCAATAAAGACAGACAAACAGACAGACACACACACACACACATACACTACACTGACAGACATAGATACACACACACACACACACACACACACACACACACACACACATAAAAGAAAGAAAAAAGCCACCACCACCACCACCACCAACAAAAACAAAACAAAAACTGCATACTTTCCAATGTTGTTTTGCAAAACCTCCAGAAGAAGAAATAAATATGGAGCCCACAGAAATATTGCACTGGCAACAAGTTCACAAAATGTTCTGACTCCAAAATTAATTATTATTTTATTTATCAATTCATCATCAGTCAGTTCTTTAGAAGCTTAATGGGAAGAAAGAAAGAAAGAAAGAAAGAAAGAAAGAAAGAAAGAAAGAAAGAAAGAAAGAAAGAAAGAAAGAAACCTGATTTTGCCTTTTTATTTGAAAATTCAAATAATAATCTGTTCTAGCCTTTCATTTGCAGCAGAGAATCCCACCTGGACTGCTGGAGTGATTTACTGAATGTGAGTACATAGCTCTGTTTCCTTCTCCCTTCTTAGCCCTGCATAGATAGGCCTGGACCCACATCATCAGAAGAATCTGATATTTAAAACTCTACAGTTTCTGGTTGAAAATAAATTGCTGCTCATTTTGGTCAAGCTCAGTTGGTTTTCTAGAACAGGGCTGCACTTGATGGTGATGTCATGGCAACTCAGTTCCTGGTGGAAGAAATTGATGGATTGATCTTGCTCAGAATGTCAGAGGAGCACAGAACAGAACTCACAGTGGGATTCCTATGTTGTATATGTGGTAAGGTTTTAAATCCCTAGCCAAGAAGAAAACTGGACAGTTGTGATGATAAGTTTCTCTGTAAGGTGACATCCTCAATTGAAGAAGCTCATGTCACAGAAATATTTAAAACGACGTGTGTCAAGTAAATAATCTAGATCACTTGTAGAAAATTCTGAAGATATTTATTCAAAAAGCCTGTACGCGATCATCTTTCCTGAGCATAATACTTGCTTCTCTTCTGAGGGCCATCTGTGTGACTTTTTGAAAAATTTCTCACAGTATTCATTTAACATTTGCAAATGAGAGCACCTTAAAACAAATGGCTCAAAACCAACAGACATCTTACCCAAATAATGCTAAGTATTGAAATAAGTGCAGAATGAAAAAAGAGGTGAAAATTGGAATGATGGGCTGCTATTTTCTATATAGACTCTATAGACATAGGCACTAGGTTGGACGTTTTCTTATCTGTATTTATTGATAATTTCATGTATGCATATGTATATCTCAGTCACCACAAACACAAACTACACCCTTCTCATAACAAGTAAGTAGTTTCATTCACAAATCTCCACACAATTTATCATCATTTCTTTTCTTTTTTTTTCTTTTTATGATTCAATGAATTTTATAGGAACATTGATAGAAAAATTCTTTGTACCATAGGAAAATCCCTGCTTTGTATACCATTGAAATTAAATGATTCTTTCTCCTTAAACAATTATTAACTGCCAACACACCTTCCCCAGGAAAGTTGTGGCTTCATAATCTCCACTTCCAAAAACAATTATTTTTTACAAGACATATCTTGTGCAAATGAACACAAGTTTGTGTTGTTTTCCTAAACACATCTATGTTATGTCAACATGACTGAGTTTCATAGAGCTCTTCCCCACTTTCTGGCTATTGTATTATTTCTCCCCCCTGCTTTATGATATTCTATAGCTATGGAGGGTTTATAGAGATGTCTCATCTCTGGCTAGACACTCACAGTTACTCTTGGCACTTTGACTATGGAGGTATGAGTCTCTCCATAAACCATTCAGTACTGTGAACAGAAACTTCTATGAACAAATCCATCAGCAGCAACAATCTGTGTTTATAAACATAAATATCTAAAAGATTAGCACCATTAAAATTTTGCACATAAAATATCTTATTTATTATTGAATATTAATAGTTTTTCATTACATTAAACACTTTATTTCATATGTGAGTGTTTTGTCTGCATATGTATGTGTACCGAGTGCATATATGTACACCAAGTCCCTAGAGGTCAGAAGACAGCATTGAATGCCTTCCAAATAGAGATCACATGGTTGGAAACTTACCACATGGGTGCTCAGAATCAGCTCTGGACTTTGCAGGAATTACTCTTGCTCTTAAACATTGCACTGTCTCTCAGGACCCTTATCTTGAGAAATTCAAAACATGCATTTTGGCATTTCCATTCACCATCAGTTCTTTCCAACTTCCCCTACTCTTCAGCCTACCTGACTACCTTTCCAACTTTGTGTACTTTTTTTTTTAATAAACCCTTAAGTAAAATTAATGCTTACATCTACATGTGTATAGAGCACCACACTTAAACATGAGTGACTTACCAATATCTAAACTCCCCCTAGAGAGATATTCTTCCTTCCTCACACACCATCAGCTGCTATTAGCTCGTCTACCAAGTGTAGGCCTCTGATGCCATTCCCCACTTTTGCTAGACTTTAACTGGCTTGAACTTGTAGTTGTCTTGTGCAGGGAACAGGTCTTATGAGTTGATATGTATAGTGACAACGTGTACATAGATCTGTATTTCATAGGTCATCCCCTACACTGGTTTGCCCACTGCTATGACACTTCCTCCATCTTACATGAGAAATTGCTGATATAGGTGAGCCGTTTATATAGGTGAGCCGTTTATATAGGTGAGCCGTTTATATAGGTGAGCCGTTTATAAGGGACACTCAATTACTTATGTTTGTTACTTTGACGAAATATGGATGTTTGCATTAAACAATATCCACTGCAAAATACTGAAAGCAACACAGGTGAACACTATAAACATCATTTGGAGGGAAGTTTGACAATTATTTAACAAAACAGTAAAAGAAAGTTCATCCTGGTGGCTATGACAATGGTCACCATGGGGTTGAACAGGTTTCTAATCAAAAAGGGGTTGGATAACCCAATAACTATTACCCCATTATTGTTCTGGGCACCTCTTTCATGAAAGGAAGGTATTTTAGCATGCTCTTTCCAGCAGTCAATGCATTGATGTACTTTCTACCCGCAACAGCCTGTAAAGCACCTTCTGACACTGTATAAGCTAGTCAACATAACTGCATATTCCTTGTCATCTGAAGTTGATTTCTCTATAATCTGCATCCAAAGTGAGTAACATCTGTAGCAATAGGGTCTCACCACCAAATATGGCAGGCGACCAAGAGCTGTGACACCCAGTGTTGTTCTGTGTGCGTCTGGGGCCTCCCTGACTAAGTACTGGAATGGAGTTATCCCCATTTCTGGCACTGAGAATTTCAATTAGGAATACATATTGATTTTCTCAGAACCTATAGAGTAGCTAACCCATTCTAGAGCTTGTACAGCATCGTAAGTAACGGGTTGTTTCCTCCCAGGAAACAGTGAAGTATGAACTGAGCTATCTCAAATATAGCTATCTCAAATACAGCTTGGTGCATATCAAATACAGCTCAGCTCATGTGGATATGGAAAGGTTTCTATGGGAGCTCAATTAAAAAAAAAAAACAAAAAACAAACAAACAAACAAAAAACAGTATTTCTCTCCAGTGAGTCCTCCTTTCTAGTCCTCTCACAAGTGCTAGGGGTATGGGAGAAGGCCAGAGATTTTCTTTTGAAAGAAAAAAAAATGGCTGTTCTTTCAATCATTACCTAATCTCCTATAAACAAGTGATTGTACCTTTTCTGAATTTATTAATTTCAATATGGGCATTGTAATTATTCTAAGAAACGATTTTTGTTTTATACTTAAAGGATGGCTTCTTTAAAATCCCCTCTTTTATGGAAAGTAAAATATTATGTCTTGTTTGTATTATGTAATTGGAATAAATCACAGAAAATATTTTATGGACCTTGTTAGTCTTTAAATTTTTAAAAGTTCTCACAGTACATTTAGGAAGGTGCTATAGAAAGCTAAGGATATATGAAAAGATAAAGATTCTTGCCTTTGAATTTCATGATGCTTCAGGTTATTGCCATTTAAATATTATTTTCTTTAAGACAAGAAGCATATTTTGTCATTAACAGAATAGTGCCCTATTTATAATATTCTCTATAAAATGTTCTCCAAATCCTAAATACATTGTTTCCTTTGCATGATGTAATGTATTTTTCTCACCCATTTACACACCTATTTTTCATTCTTGCTAGAACTCTGAATTCAGATGCATGTTCAACCCTAAACTCTATAGTCATGGTACTTGCATGGCTCATCTGTAGATATGCACAAAATAATAATAATAATAATAATAATAATAATAATAATAATAATAATAATAATAGTTATGCAATATGTGCTTTCCAGTTGATATATATGCCTGGCTCTTTCTCTTTACATTAAATAACTCTCTGTTTTTTAGGGATCTGTTTTGTTCCAGTGATTCACAGTTTGCTAATTTGTTGTTCACAACTCTACAAAACATAACCACCTCAAATAATGAGAATGTAGCACATGCATCTTGATTATTCTACTGTCATATGATGAAATATAGCTCTGTGCTTGTTCTACTCCACATTTTCAGGATTGACTGTAATTCTTAGTACCACAGAAGTTAATTAGAGATATTTATCAAATGCTTTAAAAATATAACAAGGATAAATGTATTATCATTGATCATAGGATGACATAATATGGACTATTTTGCACAATAAAATCTACACTTTTTAAAAACTAGATAGTTGCTTGAATAAAAATGTTACAGAAAAAATTTTAGCATCATATTAGAGTAAAAATGGGGAGACTAATAGAAACATGAGAACTATTAGGAAAAGACCAGCTATGAAATTTTCCATTAGGTATACAATGTGTACATTCACTGACCAAATCACATGACAAGATAGAATAGAGGTAAAGTCACCATTGGCTCCACACAGTACAACATTTAATAAAGTCTAAATAGAATATGATCTCCTGATGATAAGTGTGGATGGCCAAAAAGCATAGGAGAAATTTTGTTTTTAACATAGATATTCTCACTCTAAAATCTGTTGAACATTTGAGAAATAAAGAGACTAATTCCCCACTATATAAGGAATCACAGTGATAATGTTGTACTTTGTGTATTCAATGACATAGAGTAGGTCTGTTTTTTCCATCTCTCTATTTCTCCCTCTATCCCTCCCTCTTCTCATTGCCATGGTTGGAGCTACACAGTTGTTTCTAAGTAGAAACACACTGACAATATAGGTATTTTTTTATTTTTGAAATTCTATATGTGTATACAATGAAATATGACCATATCTACTCCTTACACCTACTCTAGATCCTCTAATATTGTCCTTGTTTCCCGAAATCATGGACCTCTCCTTCCTCCCTCCCCCCCTCCCTTCCTTCCTTCCTTCCTTCCTTCCTTCCTTCCTTCCTTCCTTCCTTCCTTCCTTCTTCCTCCCTTCTTGTTCTTGTTTTCATCTCTTCTTCTTCTTCTTCTTCTTCTTCTTCTTCTTCTTCTTCTTCTTCTTCTTCTTCTTCTTCTTCTTCTTCTTCTTCTTCTTCTTCTTCTTCTTCCTCTTCCTCCCCCTTGTCTTCCTCCTCCACCTTCCTTGTTTTCATTTTATAACCCTCTAAGTTCAGTTATTACTACCAATAATTGTATAGATTGAGGTCCATCCACTTGAGCATGGAAAACTACACTATTTCCCAGGATGAAATTGTTCTAGAGTCGACTTAGAATGACAAAACTTCTTTAAAATTAAAATTTGACACCAAGAATTTGTTATTTGTTACAATCAATTAGTCTGTATATTATAACGTATGAACCACTACTTTTTTATCCTGTGCTATATGCCAAAGCATTACACAAAAGAGTGTAAAACAGAACCTTGTATGACCTTTGTTATTGAGGTCAAATGAGTTTCTTTGACATTTTGTAAGTTAATGAATCTATGTGAAAAAGGTAAGGTCTTATATCTAATTAAGTTGGTGCATGTATACTTTTGTATGAGTGTTGGGTATATGTCTGTACATGTTTTTGTGCGTGCTTCCTAGAACTAATGATTAAGTACATTTGTACATCTTAAGGAAAAATGTTCTTTCTCCCAAACGCACTTAATCTTACTCTCTACCTATAATAATGTGTTCCAACATTTTGTGAAATCCAGGAACTTGCTACACCCAGGATAGCTCCAGAAAAGCAGTCTTCAGAAGCCCTATCTCCTGTCTCAGAGACAGACTTCTGGGCCTGTTCCTTCTGACCTATCCTCAGATGACTCCACAGACCCTGGACAACAAGGAAACAGCCAACTCTTCTAAGACTGGACAAATATCCCTCATACCCATTCTTCTAGGTTCTTCAGAGACACGACACCCCAAGCAGTCAGATATTACCACAACCTTATTCCTGCTTTGCCATGGCGCACGCCTTTAATCCCAGCACTTGGGAGGCAGAGGCAGGAGGATTTCTGAGTTTGAGGCCAGCATGGTCTACAGAGTGAGTTCCAGGACAGCCAAAGCTACATAGAGAAATCCTGTCTCGAAAAACCAAATAAATAGATAGATAGATAGATAGATAGATAGATAGATAGATAGATAGATAGATAGATAGATAGATAAACCAAAACAGGAAAATGTTGGTACTCTGTCTGGACTCCACCCTCACAGTTTCCATGTATGCTCCTCCCCATGGTTACCTGGCAACAGCCAGGTAGGCCTGAGTCACTATAAAAGGGGCTGCTTGCTCCCTCCTTGCTATCTTAGGCTCTTATTCTCTTGCCTCTTGCCCCTTGTTCTCCTCCTCCCCCATTCCCTTCCCTCCTCTCTCCACATGATCTTGGCCCATCTCTAGTTCTCTACTCTCTCCTTCTCTCTTGCCTCTTTCTCTGCCTCTACAAATCTCTTAACTCCCCTCCCCATCTACTGAATAAACTCTATTCTATACTATACCATTGTGTGGCTGTTCCCTCATGGGGACGGGATGCCTTGGCATGGGCCCGCTGAAGCAAGCCCTTATCCCACACCCCCTTAGAACATATTCTTATAGTGCTTTATCTTTTTATGATGACAGCAACCACCCTTAAAAATTAATATGGTAAATTACTATGATTTCTGTGGCTCTAAACTTGGTAATTTATTATATGTGGGTTTCTGAAAACTAGACCAAAATTAATGTGACTGTACCAATAGGTTTCTAAATAGAAACAGCAATGATATACAATCTAGTCAATATTTTTCGTTAGCTCAGAATATTTGCCTGGCAATCTTCTTCATTCCTTGACTTGTAAAAGCATCACCCCAATCCCTGCCTTCATATTTTCAGTGTTTACATTATGTGTCTGCATGTCTTTACTATCCAAAGTTGCCCCATGTATTAGAACACACTCATAATAATCAAAACTTATTGTAATGGCTTTCTGCAAAAACTATTTCTAGTAATGTGACATTCACTTGTACTAAGCTCAGCACCTTAGGTTACAAACAATTCAATCTATAACTCTACGTTAGATGTCCAAAGAGGACACACACTAGTATACTTTCTCTGTATCATCATATAATGAATTGTAATTTTTAACTGAATAAAACAATGAAGATCTTCAGAATTATAAACAGTAGATGGCTGGATTTGATCTACTTTAGAACTGTCTTCCCTTGGTGATTTTCACCTTATTCTTAGAATTCTACATTGTCAGTTTTGGGCTCTACAGTGTCCAACTGGCCCATATTAAGATAGCAAGTTACTTTCTCAGAGTATGTTAAATTGATTCTGTGTGATTTCAACTTTAGCTAAAATGTTCTGTGCTTAACAAGAGACTCTCCATATGTGAAGTCTATAAACCACAGAGAGGCATAAGAAGAGCATATGAAAGGGCTCATGTGTAGAAGGAAATGAACTAAGCAGTGTCCAGAGACATAAGCACACCAGTTTCTGGAACTACTTACTTCCTATGAGTTACATAAAACAAGCAATCAAAAACCTACTAATTTTTATTTTACCACTTCTTACCTTTAGCTATTTCTTTGAGAAAATTAATAGAATAAAAGTTTGACCAAAACTCTCAGGATATGAATTTTGCTATTATTATAATATTTTGAAATATACATATTGACATTGTTCAATATCTAAGAGCATATAAAGGACATAGTAAATATAATATTGATTTTTGCAAATTAAAATATGTCTATGTATATAATGTAGACTTATACAAATTATTCAAATGCTAGTTTATGCAAAAATTAAGAAAAATATGTATGTTATGTGATTTTTATATATGTATACATACTTTTAAAGCCTCTGTACAATTACAATTGTATGCACTTATTTTTTATATATATTTATTATTTATTATATATTGTATGTGCATACATAATAAAAAATATTTTGGCTATATTTCCTAAGCAATATAAAAGTTTGTGTAGGAAGCATTGGCATTAATCTAGATATGATTGAAAATATACAAGAGACACATTTTATGAATAACCATACCATATTCTATAACAGACCTAAGTATCCATGTGTTGAATGCCCTTAGGAAATTGTATAGTGTAAGTCTTGTAACCACATCCCTGCAGATGAAGAGGAACAGTAATACTGTAATCAATCTACATGTTCAGATTATAAAAATAAGACTCATCCACAGCTACTTCCACTTTGGTGTAATTAAGAAGCATATTGAAGTTTATTTAGGAATATCTTTAATAAAGATTTAAGTACAGGTTATAAGAGAGAAGGAATTTCATGATATGACAATATCTCAGAGAAGGGCAGAAAGATAAAAACAGAGAAAGATGAGAAGGTATGGAGATGGAAAAAGTGGGAAATGTCAGGTAGAGGAAAGAAGCGGAAAGGAGAGGAGAAAGAAGGAAATAGTAGCTCAGAAGCTGAGTATGCAGAGGTCCTTATATTTATTAACTGTAGTCACTTGACTAGATTACAAACTATGCTTTAAATATAGAGAATAAAACTATTAAATGTATCTAAAATTACAGATAAGTTTTAATAGGTACATAAAGACCACTCAGTAAATAATTTAATAGAAATAAAATGACATTTTATGTATACTTTCATTTGCCTAACATACATAAGATGTATAAGTTTATATTACTCATTTAATTCAGGCAAAGCTCTGGAGGATAAATGCAATTTTATTTGATACTAAAGAGTACAATAATAATCATACAAGTTAAAGGACACTAACAGTATTGGAAGTAATGATTACTAAAGCCCTTTTGGATATTTTTAAATATCATATACAACAAATTGTTACAAAACGGATTTAATGCTAGATATTGCTCTATTTATCTTAATAAACTATGGGAAAACCTATTCTGATTTCTCTATCTTATGTCACTGCCAATTTTTATAAGTAATTTATATTTTATACAATGTATCACAATATTGACAATACTACAGATTTACTTAAACTTCTCCCTATTTCTACCTACAAATTTGTGCTAGGTTCATGTATAATTTTGTACTGTCAAAAATATAAATATCCACATTATCATTTATACCCATAATCAAGCTTCTACCACTCTGCCCATAGGTGGTCCAAATGCTCAAACTGCATAAATTTCATTCACATTATTACAATCATGTGATTATTATTCATTGCAGGGGCAAACGTCTCAATATGAATGCATTAGAGTCTAAATTTCTCATGCCTTGAGTCCTATGCTACACAAGTGGGAATGTTAAAATCTATTCTCTACACTTCTCTAATTGCTTGAAACCAAGGCAATTTATTTTGCTTTATATGTAGAATGTGTCCTTCTTATATTGTTTTAAAATAGTTTTACTTTCAAATTGAGATTTTTACAAATTGAGGAACAGGGGCCTAATGTTCTGTTTAGTCACCTTTACTGAAGTTAACATTCACAATGACAAGAGAGTTATCAGAAAAGTCATTCTGACATTGGTATAAGATTGTAGAACTTACTTGCATTTCACTGATTTCTTCCTAAATCATTTTCCATTCCCATAATTAAGACTAGAATTCTAATTTCATTTACTGTATGTCCCCTCACTTTCTTCTGGTCTAGGACAGTTTTTAATTTGTATTATTTTACTTTAATTTTAGAACTTCTTTATTTTCAACAACCTTAAAACCATTGAATACTGCTGGCCAATTACTTGTGTGTGTGTGTGTGTGTGTGTGTGTGTGTGTGTGTGTGTGTGTGTGTGTGTGTGTGTGTGTGTGTGTGTGTGTGTGTCTGTGTGTGTGTGTGTGTCTGTGTGTCTGTGTGTGTCTGTGTGTGTCTGTGTGTGTGTGTAAATATATTCTTTTTATTTTTAAAATAAATTTTGGATAGACTGAGATCCAAAGGACACTATAATTTAACTAGTAAGCTATTTTTTAATTTAAAATTATTACATTTTATACTCAATTTTGAAAATTTAGTGTTATTCACCTTAAAGATTTCTCATTTTGACTTCAAGAATTGCTTTCTGTGACATCATTTAACATGGCCATCTCCTGTGTTTTTGTTTGTTTGTTTGTTTGTTTGTTTGTTTGTTTTGGGGGGGAGAGTTGAATAGTCACATATCTTTATTTGATATTTTATTTATTTATATATCAAATGTCATCTCCTTACCAGGTTTCCCCTCCATAAACTTTCTATCCCATCCCCCTCCCTCTGTTTTTATGAGGGTACTTACCCACCTACTCACCCACTGCCACCTCACCACCCTGATATTTCCCTACACTGGGGCATAGAGCCTTCATAGGAAAAGGGCCTCTCCTCCAATTGGTGCCTTTCATGACCATCCCCTGATACATATGTAGCAGGAGCCATGGCTCCCTCCATGTGTACTCTTTGGTTGGTGGTTTAGTTCTTGGGAGCTCTGGAGGTACTTACTGGTTGCTTCATATTGTTGTTCCTTTTTTTTTTTTTTTTTTTTT